>SNQJ01S0124060.1:0-41418 GCA_010110895.2 Picea sitchensis
TGAGATGCCATAATGTTATATTCAACCTCAAGAGAAACATCTTGCATTAAAGCGAGTGTGGTTGACCTTCTTTCTCTAAGGATTAAGCAAAATTATGGATCAAAGGCAGAAGAGTAAGTAATCTTTGTTGATGCATCAGTTGACTTGATCTCTGCAGGGATCTTGCCAAACATCTTATTGAACATTTTGGTGAAGTATGAGACAGACTCCCCATTTTCTCTTCTTAGATTTCCAAATTCAGTAATATAATACAAGAGGTCTCTTCTTTCTCCCCAATGTTTCAAAAACACTCCATCTAACTGCTCAATGTCTGCCACTGAATTTGTTGGCAGTTCCTTGAACCACTTCCTGGATTGACCATCCAAGCTCTGCACAAAAATTCTGGTCCAAACATCTTCCTCTAAAATGTTAATATTCTCAGCATAAGCATAGAAAGCCTCTATACGTTCTTCAGTGGTATAATCCCCAGATCCAGTAAAATTTGGCATATACTTCTGATAATCACCTGTTGGCATGGCTGATAAGGGATTGGGAAAAATAAGAGGAGCATACCTATTGGCTAAGATCTGTTCCATTTTTGTCAAAGGGGAGGCCATGGAAATCTTGGGGGTTGATGCAGAGGAAGAAGTTTCTGTAGATGACGGCTGAGATGGGATAGGTGGGACTATGGACAATGGTGGTCTTACTTCACTGAGGAATGAAGTGGAAGCACTGGTAGGATGACTACCCTGGAATGTGTTTCCTGAATAAGGTGGGAAATAGGAAGCTCTGTAAAACTGACCGAGCAGCAAGGCCAAGTTTTCTTCACCCTTAGAGGAAAGATCTTGTAAAATATCTTCAAGAATGAGCAGACTAGTATGAGTATGGAAAAAACTTTCTACATGCTCAGTTGGTGAAGAATTCAAGGAAGAGGAAGAGTCCTCTTCTTGGATAGATTCTACAACTTCTTCTCCTAAGTTGGATATAGAAACATGCTCAGAAATAGAATCTATAACATCAAAAGAAATTGAAGGCTCAGCGCCCTTCAAGCTTTCTGACACAATTACAATTTTCTGAGAACTAGAAGTTTCATCAGAAGTGGATTCAACAAGAGGTTCTCTAGATACAAATGAAGAAGTGTTTCTTGAAATACCTGGTTTAGATGCTCTTGCAGATCTGGAAGTTTGTCTTTGCAATGATTTTCCACTTCTGATGATCTTCTCAGGGTCTAGAACTGGTGTTGCCAGTGGTATTTCTTGGTTTGCTCTGGTATGAGCCCTTCTCGGAGCCACTTCATTCCAATGGAGTCGCCAGATAGATGATTACAACCGAAAATGTGTCCAGACTTTTTCTATCATCAAAGTTGGGTATTGTCATCTCCCAAGGAAGTTGAGCTTCAATCTCCTCTCCCCGGCAACGACGCCAATTTTTTATCACTCTAAGAAACTCTCCTAGGCTGTATCTCAGAGATGCCTGGTAACTTAACCTTTTTTTAATTATTTTCTCAATAATGGGTGTGGGTTTGGATCAAGATGAATATCTAAATCACTGGATTGTATATTCAAGACAGTATAGCTATATTCATGCAGTACAAGGCCTTCAAGAGCTATTATCAGATAGGTTTGTAGATTAAATGGATAAGAAAACCAATCAATTAACCAGAACATACATAACAATATATATGATGGGTCCACAAACTAGCAAAGGATGCTTATGATTCTTGCTTAACAATCGAAGGCAAGATGATAGTTACCATGGGACCTTTAAACATAGACAAAGAAATGATTTCAACTCATAGGCATAGAAAAAGATAAAGAGAGTCTGACAATAACAATGAAAGAAGCTTGCGGGCTTAATATATTAAAGAAAGTGTCTTTATCACAATAACAGTGGATTACATAACTCAAAATCGAACCTTTTGTTCATCAAATGTTCTAGGCTTTATAGCCTTTACAAACAGTTTCAAAATCCTAGAATACTGGATCGAATTTTGCCTAAAATAGAGAATCGATAACTAGCCCAAGAAAATAGGCAAAGATCCTATAAACTAGGTCAATTCATATCCTTGAATAATCTTTATGTCCTTCGGATTCTTTGGTAGGTGTAGTGAGCCTTCTGAGGCTGTTGGATTGTATATGATATGAGAAGAGTAAAAAATGACACCTGCTGACAGTCAAACAACTTTATATCCCTGAAAATAGCTAACCAATTTTGACCTTTCTGTCTTGTAGAGCATCTCCAAAATCAAAACAAACTCTTGATAAGGATGTCATTAATTATTGTCCATAGATTGGAACCATTCCTGAGGCTTTTGGAAAAGGAAAACTTGGATCTATGCAACACTATTAACTTTTTGCCTTATCAGTACTTTTAGTAGCTAGAGTAGATAGAATTTCGGACCAATTAGCTATCGAAAGCTCTGTTTCTGGTGGCTAATGAACAATCGAAATGTTCGCCTAAGACACCGAAAGATCTGTTTCAGTGGAATTATCAAAATTTCAAAAATACCTTTTGTCTTAGCTCAAAAACACCTTAGGGCTGATTTTTAAGGCTTATGCATATTTCTCAAAGATTGTAGGATTACTGGATGCCTCTGGTTCATTGCACTGAACTGCCACCTCTGCTAGGGTTTCAAGAGTAGCATGTGTTTGAACCTGGTGTTTTGAAGACATAAGTTGTTGTAATCTTTTACAATCTTGTCCTTCTTTTTCTTTTCCTTTATGATTTCATGAGCTAATATTTCCAAGGATGAGTTGCTTTTTGCAAAGTTTTTCAACAGAGTTTCATATCTGGTTTTAATTACCCTTTCTAGCACTTCTTGTTCATCTACCTTCTTCTTAAGCTTCTTGATTTACTTTGATTTACTCTGCTTCACTCTTTTTCTAGATGAGGCATCTATGATTTGTGGTTCTTGTTCTTCTTGAGGTGTAGGTGATGGAAGGTCTTCATAACTTGCTGTGAATATATCTACAAAAATAGAATTTTCACACCCTGTGGTAACTGAATCCCCATGCCCTGTTTTAATCTGGCGCTCTTCATCCTCCAAGTCTGTGTAAGGAAGATTAAGAATGCTTTTGTTCACTGGGGATTCTTTGGCCTTATCTGTTTCACTGCTGAAGTTCAATTTCTTCTTAGTTTTATTAAGCTTAGAGGAAGGAGAGGGTTGATTAACTGGAACTGGAGAGATAGCTCTCCTCCTCCTCTTTCCACTTCTGGGAGTAGAAGATTTCTTGGAATGAGGACTCTTGATCCTCGTTTTCGAATTATCAAAATTTTAAAATACCTTTGTCTTAGCTCAAAAACACCTTAGGGTTGATCTTTTGAGGCTTCTGCACCTTGCTCAACTTCTTGAATGACTGTAGGATTGTTGGCTTCTTGTGGTTCATTGTGATGAACTTCTACTTCTGCTAGGGTTTCAAGAGTAGTATGTGTTTGAGACTGGCGTTTTGAAGACATAGCTTGCTGTAATCTTTACACCCTAACCTTCTTTCTTTTTCCCTTATGATTTTCCCATGAGCTTTAATCTTTCCAAGGATGAGTTGCTTTTTGCAAAGTTTTTCAACAGAGTTTCATATCTGGTTTTAATAAAACTTTCTATAACTTCTTGTTTAGCTAACTTCTTCTTAAGATTCTTTATTTCCTTTGATTTACTATTCTTTACTCATTTGCTAGATGAGACATCTACAACTTATGGTTCTTGTTCTTCTTGAGGTGTAGGTGATGGAAGGTCTTTATAACTTGCTGTGTATATATCCAAAAAATATAATTTTCAATTCCTGCGGGTAACCTAATCCCCATGCCCTCATGAATCGCTTTTCATCTCCAAGTCTCAGGTAAGGAAGATATCATGAATGCTTTTGTTCATCGGGATTCTTTTGGCCTTATCTCTGCTTTACTCCAAGTTCAATTTCTTCTAGTTTTATTGCTTTAGAGGAAGGAGAGGGTTGATTAACTGAAACTGGAGAGATAGCTCTCCTCCTCCTCTTTCCACTTCGAGTAGAAGATTTCTTGGAATGAGGACTATTTTTACCCTCTGGCTGTACATCAATATGAAAATCATTCCAGAACAAGAAGTAATTCCACTCTTTGCCTCTTCTTTACAACAACTCACAAACCAAAATTTTAATCGGACTATGGTGGGATAATCTACTCCCAAGAACTTTATTCTGGCTTCTTGGTTTTGACCCGATGAGCCATCTTAGATAAGCTTCTCTAGAGATAAAAAGGCAGATTAAGTGGGTTTCTACAAGAAAATGATTCATGAGTTTGAAATGTTAAATCATCACCCTATTATATCCGCCTTCACAAGTTATATAGACCATAATGAATTTTAGTAATTTGTTTCCATTTCTCTTCAAGGAAAGACACCAGAATGTCTTTCTTCGACATCAAATCCTTGTGTTTTGGTTTCAAGTAAGACTTGAATTCAACATTCTTAGTGACAATAGTTTTAAACCTTTTTCTCCAATCCTCGGAAGCTCTGAGCACTGCCATGAGGGCTTCGGCTCAATTCTAATTCATCTCGACCGATGACTGCTATCCTTCCATTGAAATTCATGGCAAAGGCTTCTGCTACCTGCTAGTGAGAACTTCGTGACTCTTTTGGCAAAATTATACCGTACTGGCCCCTCAATAATTTGTGCATACCTCCAAGTGTGATTCCAAGTAACTGATGTCGTCGAGCTCTTTCCTCAGAGTTGATCCTCCTTTCTTCATCTGTCGCCATGCTCCTGTACACCTGCGATTGAAAAATCGGATTTTGGTGGAAAGTTACACAGCGTAAACTTAGGAAGATTCGGCTCGGCTGTGACAGGGACGAGAAAAATGAGGCGAACATCATATCTTGGCGTTGATTACAAGGGATGCGAAAGAGCATCTTGTGATTTGAAGCAATCATGGTTGATGACTGAGAGGTATGTAACCATGTAGTTTGATGAAACAACAATCCGAAAAGATTCTCTATATCATGCAGAGATCAGCTCCCGATCATGAATGGTTCGTTCTCCTATCTTTTCGGTGGCTAATTGCAATTATAGAACTTCAAAATCGATGATTTAAACGTGTGAAAGGACGTGTTGACTCCTCCCTCGCTCCTGCGATTTCGATGGCTAGAATAGGCTCGAGTTTCTTTGTTTAAGCTACCGAAAGGTAAGGCTTTTGGTGGCTAATGAACAACCGAAATGTTCGCCTAAGCCACCAAAACCCGAGATTTGAATTAGATTAAATAAAAACAAAACGAAATTTTATTCTAACTTTATTACATGCATAAAGCTCTAAAAAAATGAGCTTTAAAAAATTAAAAATGTATTTTTTTTAAAAGACATCCTATCACCTAAAATGAAATAACTCGATTTATTTATTTGAGGAGATAACAGGAGAAATAAATTATGATAGCAATGTTCTAAGGATGATGAGATTAAGTTTGAGGTTCTAGTACCTTAGGGCCTCAAACTTCAAGACTCAAAAGATGAATTTTGCTAGAGAACAAGCTCTTTTAGGCTCTAGCGAAATTCTTCTTCCTCCTTAGACTCTTGAAATATATAGAAACAAGTTTCTAGAACAAGACTCCTAAAATTCCAGCACTTTAGTTATTTAGAAGACTATTCTAGACAAGATTCTCTTAGCAATCTAGTAAGTGGAAAGGTCTTGAGAGAGGAGGAAACACCCTATGCTTCACTCCTAAGTGTTGAGAAAGCAATTTCATAATCTTCAACATGAACAAGAAAAATTACCATAAACATTCAATGCATGAAGTGAAAATTGCATATTTTACTTACTTCACCCAGAATAATCAAGCACAAACCCTAGTTGAAGATTTTTCCACCAAGAATAAGCCAAGAGACATCCAAAATTATCTCCTCCAAGCCTAGCGCATGAGTAAAAAGATCCAAGTATGCCAAAGAGGGCAAAATTTTCAATCTTATCCTCTTGTGTGAGGAAGAGTTATGATCTAAAATGAGAATGGCAAGACCTCTATTTATATGAGGCCTGGAAAACCATATTTTTCCACTTTTTAAGTCAACTTTAAAATATAAAGAGGGCCGGCCTCATAGAATGTTCCCTATAAATAACATAAAGTCAATTTTCACAAAATAACCCTAAAAAGGGTGATGTCATCCCTTCTAGGGTAATGTTAGGCTCCCAAAGTGAAACGTTGAGGTGGACAAGTGTAACGTCAAGCCTCCAAAGGCCATCCATCATGCCATACATTCCAACATTCATGTAAAACCCTTCTCCATCAAAGCCTCAAGCCCTAAGTGACGTCATGGGATAGTAGGGTGACATCTAAGCCTCCAAAGGATAACGTCGAAGTGGAGAGAGGTGGGAGCTCGTCTCCTAGTCATGCCAGAGTGCCTTCAAAGGCAACGACCTCCTTCTTTAATGTGGAAATGGTGACCACAAGACTATCCCAGATGTGGGATCTAGCACCCATCCTTTGGCTCCAAAGCCCTCATGAAGGTCTTAACACAATCATCTCCTCATGAATACCTATTCACTAGCAAGGTCTTGCAAAGACAAACATATGCTCCCTCCAAGGGTCCATAAGTCACAAGAATCATGCCAAGTAAGACATATCTAATAATGGAACTACCCAAACATGTGCATCAAACCCCCCCTTTCAAACTAAACAAATTCTCAAAGACCTTATACAATTTGTCAAATTTAGGTGTGGGAGGGGTGTCAAGGCATCCTATTGGGTCAGTCAATCCCTAATTCCAAGGTGTTTTCCCAAGGGAAACTTATCTATGTCATGTGTGAGTATGAGGTGGAGTGGGGTAAGACTTCTGAGCATGGGGTTCATGACATACAATGGTTCATATTGTCTCATTTTTGGGTGCCTTTGTAGAGGGTGTGCTTCCCTTTGTCCGCGATGCAAATTTTTTCCAAGCCCATTTATTTTCCATTAATTAATTAGAGTTTTTCCCACTAAAAAGGAAAATACATATTCCATATATGTTCTACCTTGGAAATCATGTTTTTCCAAGTTGAAGACAATAAGGGGCATTGAAAAGGAAATGCTAGCCCACATACGCTCCACCTTGGTTGGCATGATTTATTAATTAGTTATTTATTTTATGGGTCCCTCATTTTTTTGAGAAGTGTTTCATTGTTCTCAGGATCCTAGGGTAAGCATATGGATGGTTTGTGATTGGATTTTATCTTTTTCCAGCTACATTCCCCTCTGGGCCTTCAACCCCTTCTTCCCATGAAATGAAGTACAATCCCTTATAGGGTCAGTGCACCCAAAAACCCAAAAGATGAGGAGACGAAATGGAAGAAGTATGGAAAGTGATAAGTATGATCGATAATGGTACGATGAATTTTCAAGGAATCCCCAGTAGTACCCCATTCCCAAGGGTGACAAACTTACTAGGACGTGATGATACCCACCAAGGTTAAATAAGGCAAAAGGTATAATTTCCAAGAAAACGTTCTATAATCAAGAAAGGGTTCTTTGCAACATATTCAAATGCTTCAATTACTAAAGTGACACTTACCATGATACCAAAATTACTACCTCATGAAGAAAGACCCTTTTTACTCGGGGGTTGGGCATGTGTGATGGATGCTTCTCTACTGTTGGTGATGCATAATGGTGAAATTCAATATAGGAGGGGCCTTGCGGGGCTCTTCTAGTCAATCTATCTCTCAGAACTAAAAAGGAAAATACATATCCCAGATACTCTCTACCTTGGAAATAATGGTTTTCCAAGTTGAAGACAATAAGGGGAACTGAAAAGGAAATGCATAGCCCACATACGCTATACCTTGGTCAGCATGATTGGTTAATTAGTTATTTATTTTACGGGTCCCTCATTTTTTCGAGAAGCGTTTCATTGTTCTCGGGATCCCAGGGTCATATGGATGGTTTGTGATTGGATTTTATCTTTTTCCATCTACATTCCCCTCTGGGCCTTCAACCCCTTCTTCCAATGAAATGAGGTGCAATCCCTTCTTGGGTCAGTGCACCCAAAAACCCAAAACATGAGGAGACAAAATGGAAGAAGTATGGAAAGTGATAAGTATGATCGAGAATGGTATGATGAATTTTCAAAGAATCCCCAATAGCACCCCTTTCTCGAGGGAGGCCAACTTACTAGTACGTGATGATACCCACCAAGGTTAAATAAAGAAAAAGGTATAATTTCCAAGCAAACGTTCTATAATCAAGAAAGGGTTTTTTGCGACATATTCAAATGATTCAATTATTAAAGTGACACTTACCATGATACCAGACTTACTAACTCGTGAAGAAAAACCCGTTGTCCTCAGGGGCCAGGCCAGTGTGATGGATGTTTCTCTACTTCTGGTGATGCATAATGGTGAAATTCAATATAGGAGGGGCCATGCGGAGCTCTACTAATCAATCTAGCTCTCGACACTCCATGTCTACTACCTATGGGCCTCGAGAAACGATCTCCTTAGTTACCCCTAGTCTGAGGGGGTAACACGAGGCTCCTACTTGGGGACATGTGCTCACCATAGAGTGCATGATAACCTAAACATATATGTTATGACCCATTTCTTCACACTCAAGAAAAATCGTTAGAGCACCTAGGGTGGTGCTATCACCCCTTATTCAAATTATCAAAATCCAAAAGCAAATGTTGAAAAGAAAATTTTCCAATATTTGTATTCTAACATATCAATATGATCATGCGAAGATATAAGTATGACATAGAAATGATTAAATATGCAAGAATAAAATATGTAAATCATCAACATGTATGTGAATCAGGTTAAGCTAAATGCAAACTATACTACCATGATATGCAATATGCAACATATATACAATGCAATGGAAGATACAAATGCCCACTCTAACCTACCTACATTAATCTATGTTAGCCTCAATGCTAGGTGTAATCATATAACCAATAAAACCATTCTAGCATTGTATTGCAACACCTACCCCTGTGCTTCATTATAAACCATAACAAGAAAAATCCAAGCACAAAAATAACATGAGTTAGAGCATGCATCATATCATAAGTAATCATAAAATTTAACTCATAGAGGTGGGAGGGAGGGACAAAATCATCCCAAGTCATATTCCCAAAAGAATTCTCAATCCAATATAAAGACTCATTAGTCTGACTCAAAGGGTCAGAAGGTTGACTAGCCTGGATCTTATCACTCTCCGAGGCATGAAAAGGGATGAGTAAGAACCTAGAGGGTGACTTACAACTTCTCAGGGGAAAGTTGAAAGACTGAGATGTTAAACGTTTTCTTAAAGCATTTAGCCTACCCTTAAATTCCAAGAAAAGGTTTTTCCTGGAGACAAACTGGGACAAGGAACACGTTTCCCAGCTGCACCCTTAGTGAGGTAGCGAGATAAAGAAAAAGAAGGAAGCTGGAAATCCCCATAACAAGTATTCTGCTCCAGGAAAATTGTGTCCTTACCCTCATCCAAACTGGAGCACAACGGTGGTTGAAAATTTTCTTCGTAGAGTTAATCGAAGTGATCAAAATAATATGTATCAATCCCCCTAGGTAATAACCTGAAATATTCATGCGAATGCTACAAAAGGTCATCCCCAAGTGGTTGGAAAAAATCTATAATCATGTCATCTCCTTGTTACCAAACATTTGAATCAGTAGCAATCACGTATGGTTGTCGTAAAGGAAATAATTGAAGATGACCTTCAATATCGTAAATGGGATCTCCATCGTAGAAAATCACATCCCATTTATGTCTCCCAACATGTATAAATTCATCAATATTCTCAATCACATCATCACTTTCATTAAAACATGAAGGGTCTAGTGCATCCAAAGATTTTTCTAACACTCCTTCATCTTCTAAATCATAGAACAAGGCATCATCAAAAAACCTAAAAAGGAAAATGACTAACCCCATTTTCTTCTTCTTGTGCAGGAGGAACTGAAGCTTGGATGACTTCATCAAATGGAGGAACAAACACCAACAATTAGTCCTCATCACTCACCTCTTCTGACTCTCGTTCTTCAATTGAGTCTTCTTTGTCTTTAGTAGAATCATGGGATAATTCTTTATCCTCTTTGATGGATTGATAACCCCTTTTATAAGATTCTTCCTTGGGTCCCTTCATTAATGGAGTTGCACAACCTTATTCATCCAAGGGATGCTCAAGACATGGAGGTTCTTTATTAATTAACTCTTCGGTGTCTAGAGGGTAATCTTCATTAAGATCTACATCCTCTAAATCATCCCATTCTTCTCCATCCACATTCAACTTTAATATTTTTGATAAAACCCAAGGTTGGTTATAATTCTCTTGTATACTGGCACGAAGTGTTTTTACTTGGAATTATGCCTTAGAAAACTCTTCATCTCCAGACGTTTTGAGACTTTGTTCATATATTTCCAATCTACGGTCATGCTCTCTTTGTCTTATTGAACATATTCCAATTAAGACACATACATCCTTACACAAATGAACTAGTTGCTTGCATACTTAATTATCCTTTCAGATGCTTTCTTTCAATCTTTTGGAGAAGTATTTGCTTTGTTCTTTGCAGGCGTATTTATCTCCCTTAGAGGATTCCTATTTTTTAAGGGCTAATTTGAGCTCTTGGAGGGCATCTTCAAGTGTCTCACTTAGACTCCAATATTCAAGAAATTTTGTAGTGAGGCCTGTGAAGGAAGATATACTTTTTGGTTTAAGATTCCTTGAAAAGTGTACCTGTATTTCAAATGGTATGCTAACCAAAAACAACAACATCCACACACCTTCATGCTCCACCTTTAGCCTTCTTGTGTACTTTACTAACTTTTCAACATATGTAATGGCCAGGGATGGATCACCATCATATTTTTGGAAACCCTCAGACCATTATGAGGGAAAATTGTTAGGGTACCCAAGAAAGATATTTGTATCAATGTATGGGTAAAGCTTACGAATATTTGATAAGTCAATTATTCCATCACTTAGGGGCGCTCAATGACACCTTGAAATCTATCGTGGAGTCACCAAATGATCAACCCTAGATCATCAAAGGAAGACGAGGGAATCACCCTTAGTGTATTCACTAGGTAAACTTGTAAGATAAGGGTTTCGAGAAAAGCTCACCAAAGATGTGTCATTGAGGAAAACTGGCTCGATTGTCCCCAGTAACAGTGCCAAAATGTTATCACATAATTTGTACTTATCAAATCCAAAGACATGTAAATTAAATTGGCATAACTATAAGATAACCAACCAATGTCACCTTAGTAGGAAATCCCCACGTTTTAGGGGTGGATGAGGTCCAACCCAGGGGAGGCATCCCCGATAACCTCAAGGGAACATATAGAAAATGATATAGCCAAGTTTGGAGCACCCTCTCATTGGTTACTAAGTCAAAGGTCTATGTCTATAGAATTGAGGTAAAGGGAAGAGATTTGGGTACCTTCATGGAACAATAACAAATATAACATGTATATAGCAATTTCCAAGTACCAATATGATAGTAAAACCTCAAAGGACAGTAGACAGTGAAAATATATACTAGTTGATACAAAATTGTAGCAATATAAAGGTTTACAACATCAATTAGTAATTTGTAACAACCATAAGAAATATAGATCATAATTGCATGAAAAGACAGTGAACAACATTTATCCAATAGATCAATTAACACTTATTCCAAGCAATTTATGAGTATGTTAGCTATGAGTTAGAGTGAATTATGCAGAAAAATGAAGCAAATTAGACAGTTTTAGCAGTTTTTTTCTACAACAACAATAAATTCGATGAATTTAGCTAAACTAGGGTTAGAAAAGGTTAGAAAATTCCTTAGACAATAAAGTTTGAGAGTTGTTTGATCAATTCCTTCACAAGCGAGAAATTAAACTAGTGCCTTTTGGGCTATGGAGTCAATTACAACAACATTGTATCTTGGAGAAATAAATGATGATAACAATGTTCTAAGTATGATGAGATGAAGTTTGAGGTGCTAGTACCTTAGGGCATCAAACTTCAAGACTCAAAAGATGATTTTTTCTAGAGAATAAGCTCTTTTGGGCTCTAGCAAAATTCTTATTCCTTCTCAGACTCTTGAAATATATAGCAACAAGTTTCTAGAACATGACTCCTAAAGTGATAGCACTTTAGGGATTTAGAAGCCTATTATAGACAATATTATCTTATCAATTAAGTAAGTGGAAAGGTCTTGAGAGAGGAGGAAACACCTTATGCTACTCTCCTAGGGTTTTGAGCAAGCAATTTCATAATCTTCAACATGAACAAGCAAAATTTACCATATACATTCAATGCATGAAGTGAAAATTGCATATTATACTTACTTCGCCAAGAATAATCAAGAACAAACCCCAGTTGCATATTTTTCCACCAAGAACAAGCCAAGAGACATCCAAAGTTAACTCCTCCAAGCCTAGCACATGAGTAAAAAGATCCAAGTATGCCAAAGAGGGAAAAAATTCCAGTCTTATCCTCTTATGTGAGGAAGAGTTATGATCTAAAATGAAAATGGAAAGGCCTCTATTTATATGAGGCATGGAAAACCATATTTGTCCACTTTTTAAGTCAACTTTAAAATATAAAGAGGGTCGACCTCATAGAATTTTCCCTATAAATTACATAAAATCAATTTTACACAAAATAACCCTAAAAAGGGTGATGTCATCCCTTCTAGGGTGACGTTAAGCTCCCAAAGTGAAACGTTGAGGTGGAGAAGTGTAACACTAGGCCTCCAAAGGCCATCCATCATGCCACACATGCCAACTTCATGTCAAACCCTCCTTCATCAGAGCCTTAAGTCCTAAATGACGTCATGGACTAGTAGGGTGACGTCCAAGCCTCCAAATGATAATTTACAAGTGGAGAGAGGTGGGAGATCATATCCTAGTCATGCCAGAGTGCCTCCAAAGGCAACGACCTCCTTCTTTAATGTGAAAATGGTGACCACAATCCTGCCCCAAACGTGGGATGTAGCACCCATCCTCGGGCTCCAAATCCCTCATGAAGGTCCGAACACAGTCATCTCCTCATGAATACTTGTCCACCAATAAGGTTCTCCAAATAAAAAAATATGAGCCCTCCAAGGTTCCATAAGTAACAAGAATCATGCCAAGTAATCCACATACAATAATGGAACCACCCAAACATGTGCATCAAACCCCCCATTTTCAAACTAAACAAATTCTCAAATACCTTATACAATTTGTCAAATTTAGGTGTGGGAGGGATGTCAAGGAATCCTATTGGGTTAGTCAATCCCCAAGTCCAAGGTGTTTTCCAAAGGGAAACCAATCTAAGTCATGTGTGAGTAGAGGGTGTGCTTCCCTTCATCCACGATGCAACATTTTTCCAAGCCCATTTATTTTCCATTAATTAATTACAATGTTTCCAAGTTGAAGACAATAAGGGGCATTAAAAAGGAAAATATATATCCCAAATACGCTCTACCTTGGAAATCATGCTTTTCCAAGTTGAAGACAGTAAGGGGCACTAAAAGCAAATGCATAGCCCAAATACGCTCTACCTTGATCGACATGATTGATTATTTAGTTATTTATTTTACGGGTCCCTCATTTTTTTGAGAAGCGTTTCATTGTTCTCGGGATCACAAGGAGAGCATCTGGAAGGTTTATGATTGGATTTTATCTTTTTCCAACTACATTCCCCTCTAGGACTTCCGCCCCTTCTTCCCATGAAGTGAGGTACAATCCCTTGTTGGGTCAGTGCACTCGAAAACCCAAAAGATAAGGAGAAAAAATGGAAAAAGTATGGAAAGTGATAAGTATGATTGGGAATGGTACGATGACTTTTCAAAGAACCCCTAGTAGCACCCCATTCCAGAGGGTGACCAAATTACTAGGACGTGATGATACCCACCAAGGTTAAATAAGGCAAAATGTATAATTTCCAAGCAAACATTTTGTAATCAACAAAGGGTTCTTTGCAACATATTCAAATGCTTCAATTATTAAAGTGGCACTTACCATGATACCGAAGCTATTACCTCATGAAGCAAGAACTATTGTCCTCTGGGGCTAGGCTAGTGTGATGGATGTTGTTTACTTTTGGTGATGCATAATGGTGCAAGTCAAGATAGGAGGTGCCTTGCAGGGCTATGCTAATCAATCTGGATCTCGACACTCCATGTCTGCTACCTGTAGACCTTGAGACATGATCTCCTTAGCTACCCCTAGTTTGAGGGGGTAACAGGGGCCATAGAGAAATTCAAATAAAAAATGAATACTATTCAAATAATTGTTTATCTTGCTTCAAGTCTTAGTTGGCATATTCATCAAATATATGTTAAGAATAAATTGTTCATTGGGAATATCCATGAATAAATATATATGGACCAATCCCTTGGTTTAGTAGATAAAAAACATCCTCACTTTTTTAACATGTTGAAGGCAATCTAAATTTTCAAGCTAACATAAAAAATCAAGCATACCTGGCTTGAGTTGGTGGCAAGATCTTATGCTCTGCTTCTCCTCTACTCCTCTCCACTTGCTCAATCAAATAAAAACACAAGATGYGGTGTGCAAATGGACACAAATCRCATTTGTGTTCCCTTAAAACATGGCACAACAGGAACATGTGTGCATTCCTAGGAACGTGCACAATTTCTTAAGAAAGTGATAGGCTAGCTTTGAATTCTCCCTCACAACTCAATATCAGACAATAAAATCAACATTGTAAGTCCTCCCAAGCATAGTAATCCATCTTCAACCAATGACACTTTCCCCTCTCATCCCTACTCAACACTAATCAAAGAGTTCAATTCTTTGCAATGTAGTCCCTCAAGCATCTCCTTTCCATCCAATGTAGGTAAGGGCATCTCTTCTACTGAGAAATGTGTATTTCTAACTTCTAACAATGGATGATCATTTCCCCAACATTTACAGGTAATTATGGACATGGTTATTTTATAGGTATGGCATTGGATCTTAAAATACATGCGTAGAAACAACAAGCTACAAGTCAAATGAGAGTGATAAATAATGAAAAAACTATAGATGAATTTCCTTGCATGGTGAAAATCAATGAATATATATTTTATGCATGCATGTCACCACATGCCTTCTCAAGAAGCCCATATATATTCACTTGGACAACTAAATCCAAAAGTTAGTCAATAATTAATTGGCATAGGTAAAGATTGGAGAATGTAGGATAAAAGGTGGGCATTATTCAAATATCATTATTTTCCTCTTATCCCCCTTTCTTTCCCTCCCATGGACTCATAGCCCGTTTATATTTTCTTGCAACACTTAAGTGGTTGTATTAATACGATTAAAATGTACCTAAATATATGATCCAGGAGGATCTGAGGAATGCTCACAGAGGTCCAGGAGGATCTGGAATGCTCACAGAGTTCCCAGGGGATCCATAAATGCTCAAAATTAGAACATTCAAAATTCTCTCGAAAATGGAATCAATGTGTAAAGCTCGTAGTCATCGTCACATTTCCAATGACGCAAATGACAAGTCAAAGAGAGTTCATATGCAAACGTTATGAGCGGTCAAAGTTCAAGTCAAAGTCAAAGTCAAAGGGGTAAAATGGTGACATTTGTCATCACTGCAAGGGTGACACGTGGCACAACCATACAGATGATGTGGCCACACCCCCATATGTCACATGGACTAACCATAGTGACTGGGCATATGAGTTGGAAGTTGACTGGGAAAGGTACAATCCAGGTGGACAAGTCGCATGTTGACATGTGGCAAGGTTCAGCCAATGAGAGGTTTCCACGTGGTAGCCCCCCATTGGCCTATATTGGTATGGTTATGTAAAATTATGGAGTCGACGAGGGTCGAACCCGTGACCTCCATAACCTCCCAAAGGTCTAACATAACCTCCATTACCAATGCGCCATAATATGTGACTTAACATACATATGGAAAATATTATATTTGAATTTGTGTTAGAGTTTGATTGGGGAACAAAAGGGTCAAGGGCCTAAGCCCTCAACCCTAGCCTTTGGTTCGTTGTACACCATATAACCCCGCTATATTCATGGGAGGGGATTAAAAAATATGCGACAGGTTTAAAACAATACACCATATACATAGTATATGGTTATATTATAACCATATAACCAACCAACGGATATGCAAGGAGAGGATCGTGAGGAATAGAACCCCCAAACTTCGCTAAAATTATCCAATTCCCTAACCACTAGGCTAACAACCTCACTTATTTCGGTTTGCCTCTATATTTAGTTTTAAGTTTCCAAAATGTGCGGATAGAGGTTGGAGGGCTCAAGCCTATATATGAGCGTGAATCCCAACAATTCACGCATTCCTAGGTATGCACGGATCCCGAGGTGGCACAATTTTCAATGTAGGGTATGTATTTTGAGGTCGTATGGATGTCTTGATTTGTGTGCTAAGAAGAGGCTAAGTATGGTTGTCTCGTAAAGCATGCCATGAGGTATATTGACGGAACATAGGCAACTTTATACTCATTTTTTATGATTTTTTGCAAGGATCATGAATTTGAGGTCTATTTTGTGGTTTAGGGTCATTTTTAAAAGTATTATCTCAATTTTCCATTAATGAGAATTTAGCACATTGTTTTGTGTGCCATAGAGGGATAAATTGACCCAATTCGGAATTTGGTTGACTTTATAGTCAATTTTCTCAGAATTTCGCAAGGATTTCAATGGTGAATTTATTTTCTTGTTTTGATTAGTGGAATTAAAGAGAGTCCATTAAATTGGCTTTTGTGAGCCCATATTGTAATGTAATTTGGTATTTTGAGATGATGGAGAACAATCATGTTATCTAAAGGGACTTTGAAGATGAAGCACTGTATGTCATCTACATATGTATTTTGAGTTCTTTTATTTTTTGTTGTGTCATCTCACTATTCTGCAAATTAATCATCAATTTATGAGTTTTTGGGTAAAGAGCACATCATCATAATTATGCAAATCACCTCAATACGATCAATAAATTATTCTGGATCAAGTTAGATACTGCATGTATATACTTAAAAGAATAAGTGGTGTCTAAGGATTTTCAGATCAAGTGGTATCGGAGCCAGGTTTGACGTGTATTGCAAGTTGTTGATGTGACATGAGATCTAAGATTTCAGTTGGTGAGGATTTTGAAGACTCTTATCAAGAATACAGAATGAGTAAAGCTCTCATGAATTTTAGGTTGTAGAAGAACATTAATTGGCAAATTCAAAAGGAGAATTCTGAGTTAAGAATGTAGTTGCAAGCTCTTGAGGAAGAGAAGCAGAGGCTGCAAGATTGACTGTTATGTCATGAGGAATTCCATAAGGGTATTTTTCATGAGTTGGAAAGAAAGTTGCAAGATAAGAATCTAGTATTGGCACCATCAGTACCAATCCATGAGGATTGGCAGGATGAGAATGTAAAGTCTCTGATGCAAAAGGAACTACCTCTTTTGAAAGGCATGATCAAGAAAGATGACTCCTCATATTATTCCTCTTCCCGTCAAGATTGAGAATTCTTTAGGATAGCTAAAGCAAGGAGAACTTCAGATGAAGAGGTCCTTCATAAACAACTAGCCTTACCTTCCAGTCTAGAGAAAGGTAACATGTGTAAGATCTCCAAAGAAATATGTGCATGCTACAGGAAAAGGAATGAACACTTTTCCCACTGGTGAATGGTCTAGATATCCATGTGCTTCATGTGGAACTAGTAACCATGATGTGGAGAAGTGTCGAAGAAGACAGTCTGTACAAGATAAGTCTTACAAGAAGAAGGATAAAGGTAAAGATCATTTCTCAAAGCAAAGGAAAAAGGGGAATGATAAGAAGGGATCGTGGAACAAGACACTCTGCTCTTATTGTGGTAAGAGTGGACATAAGATCGAGAAGTGATGGTCACTTTACCTACACTTATGTCTGAAGTAGAACAAAAGAGATGCAAAGACACTTGTAAGAAGAAAACAACAACTCCAGATGAAGTAAATGGTCTTACTGAAAGGTTTGGGAAAGAATACTTCCTGATGGCTAGTCTTGGCCAAGTGATATATGAAGACATCGAAGAATGGTTCATGGACAGTGGCTCATCTCTCCACATGACCGAGATGAGATCAATATTTCTGAATTTCTAAGAGTCTGACACATATTGCTATGTAGGATCTGGAACCAACACCAGACAAGCAATAAGAGGGTATGAATATGTAAGATTCCAGCTCAAGTCGGGAGGATTTATGGGAATAGAACATACGTTGTATGTTCCAGACTTAAAGGTAAACCTACTCTCAGTTGCAACATTTGAGGATAAAGGATGTGCAGTTGCATTTCAGAATGGTCAGGTACTTGTGTATTCAAGGGAAGTTGCTCCAGACACAATAATAGTGCTTGGTATTCACAAGGAGAGGTTATATAGGTTACTGGGAAGACCTGTAGTTTGGTATAATGGTTACTTGGATTCCACATCAGATTTTGCATCAAATTCAATGTCAGATTCAACATCAACATCAAATGCATTGTCAGAGGTCGGAAGTTGCGAGACTCCTCCCAGTACAATGGGAAGAGTGAGTCCATAAGTAAACCATCTAAAATTTTCATGTAAATATGTATATTTGTAAATGTAATATGCATATGTGTATATCTCTTGAAGTCTACTAGAAGGCTTGTAAACCACTCATTGTAAATTATAAGAGTGAGAAGGAATCTGTAAAATTTCTATATTGCCACCTTATATGAGTGAGAGGGATTTTGTAAGAGAGTTTCTATATTTCCATCTGATATGATGTTGAGTGAGAGGAATCTCGATAGAGATATTTCTAGATGACCACCTTTACATATTGTTTTATAGTGAGAGCAATCTCGTTGTAAATATTTCTAAGCCTTTAGACAACAGATAGAAAATTGTATTGTCTCATCATCAGCTAAAGGGCTACATATGGATCGAATTGTTTAAGACAACATTCTTGATTTTGAAGAACTTAAAGTGAAGGAACAGAAGGATGCAGGCAGTTGGAGCATGTAGATCGAGAATGGAAAGAGCATCGAAGTAATGCAAAACTTTCGAGAGTTGGTAAAGGAGAAATAATCCTCTTTGGAGAATAAGAGGCATAAAGGTGCATTCTATAAGCATCTTTTAAAATACTATGTCATGTTCGTGTGGATGTATACCTTGAACAAAATCAAGCAAGACATGTACAAATGATAATAGTACAACAAAGTTTTTCTTCAAGGTAAGAGAGACAATGGACAGAGAATTCATTCAAAGACTCCTACATATACATCAACAGTACAAGAACAATGAGTCCAAATGGGCAGGAATAGATCAACATTTGACATGGTTTCATATTGGCTGAGATAAATTGTCTTCAACAAATGCAGAGGGGAGTGGATGTTCAAATACATGATACAGATATTGCAGATATTTAGTGAACAAGACTTTTGATGTCAGGGAATTTATGAGCCAGAACTAGAGCTATATTTCATTAGCGACAGTGTTAAAGGCCAGATTCAGAGCTGTATTCCAGAGAGATAGACAGAAGTACACTGATATAGTACCTAAGATTGAAGACCCAAGATGAAGACTAAATTCCAAAATATTCAGCAAGATGGAAGAGTGAATTATCATAACTAAGTTGTTGAGTATCTATACTTTTGGAGGTCCAAAATTTCTTCAGTGGGAAGGTGTGATCSAGGAGGATCTAAGGAACACTCATAGAGGTCCTAGGGGATCCATAAATGCTCAAAATTATATCACTCCAAATTCTCTCTAAAATTGTAGCAATGTGTAGAGCTCGCTGTTAGCTTTCCAACGACACAAACGACAAGTCAAACGAAGTTCGTATGCAAAAGTTATGAGCGGTCAAAGTTCAAGTCAAAGAGGTCAAAGTTCAAGTCAAAGAGGTCAAAGTTAAAGGGGTAAAAGGGTGACATGTGTCGTCATTGAAAGGGTGATAGATGGTAGGATCATACAGATGACGTGGCCACACCCCAAGATGCCACATGGACTAACCATATAGTGACTGGGCAGATGAATTGGCAGCTGACTGGGCAAGGTACAATCCAGGTGGACAAGTCACATGTTGACATGTGGCAAGGTTCAACAAATGAGAGACTTCCATGTGGCATCCCCCCATTGGCCTATATTGGTATGGTTATGTAAAATTATGGAGTCGACAAGGGTCGAACCCACGACCTCCATAACCTCCCAAAGGTCTAACATAGCCTCCATTACCAACGCGCCATCATATGTGACTTGACATACATATGTCAAATATTATATTTGAATTTGTGTTAGAGTTTGATTGGGCGGCAAAAAGGTCAAGGGCATAAGCCCTCAACCCTAGCCTTTGGTTTGTTGTACAACATATAACCCTACTATATCCGCGGGAGGGGCTTAACCAATATGCGACGAGTTTAAAACAATACACCATATACATAGTATATGGTTATAATATAATCATATAACTAACCAACGGGTTTGCCAGGAGAGGATAGTGAGGAATAGAACTCCTGACCTTTGCTAAAATTAACCACAGCCCTAACCACTAGGCCAACATTCCCGCCTATTTCGGGATGCCTCTATATTTATTTTTAAGTTGCCAAAATGTGTAGATGGAGGTTGGAGGGCCCAAGCCTATATATGGGCACGAATTCCAACACTTCACACATTCCTAGGTCTACACGGATCTTGAGGTTGCATAGTTTTCAATGTACGGTATGGATTTCGAGGTCGTATGGTTGTCTTGATTTGTGTGCTAAGAAGAGGCTTAGTATGGTTGTCTCGTAAAGCATGCCATGAGGTATATTGATGAAACATATGCAACTTTATACTCATTTTTCATGATTTTTTGCAAGGATCGTTAATTTGAGGTCTATTTTTTTTTTTAGGTCATTTGTAGAAGTATTATCTCAATTTTCCATTAATGATAATTTAGCACATTGTTTTGCGTGCCGAAGAGGGCGAAATTGAGCCAGTTCAGAATTTGGTCGACTTTATAGTCAATTTTCTAAGAATTTCACAAGAATTTCAATGATGAACTTATTTTCTTGTTTTGAGTAGTGGAATTAAAGAGAGTCCATTAAATTGGCTTTTGTGAGCCCATATTGTAATGTAATTTGGTCTTTTAAGATGATGGAGAACAATCATGCTATTTAAAGAGACTTTGAAGATGAAGTGATGTATGTCATCTACATATGTATTTTGAGTTCTTTTATTTTATTCTATGTCATCTCACTATTCTGCAAATTAATCATCAGTTTATGAGTTTTTGGGTAAAGAGCACATCTTAAGAATTCTGCAAATCACCTCAATACGATCAATAAATTATCCTGGATCAAGTTAGATACTGCATGTATATACTTAAAAGAATAAGTGGCGTCTAGGGATTTTCATATCAATATAAAACCAAAATGTACCATAAGAATGGTTAATCACCTAGTGTATAACCAATATATCATGTCATACTTCAATCATAAAGCCACATTTGTCTAGGCTTTAGCCAAGTTTCATTAAATATATACATGCATAAGTTAGGGTCAAAATTAGGATTTTCATTCCCCTCCCCTTAGATTAGCACTGGCCTTAATGCAATGTCAAAATTGAAACAAAAATGGGCATGTCGCCTGCATAGTATATTCTAGTGCCCATGTTGCCTTATCGTGACCGTAATGGGCCCATTGGACCTTTATCTAGCTAATGACTTTGTTTTGGAGTAGTGTGACTTCCTTGTCTATGGTTCAAGAAGGTTCTATTTAGAACTCTCCTTCTAGTTCCACTCGGATCAAATCCAAATCAATGACATGGTTAAAATCATGCACATATTTTTTTAACAAAGATGCATGAAACTCATTGTGATTTTTATTTTATTTTAGTAGTCAATGGAAGCCTATATGAAAGAGATCATATTTTATGAGAACTCAATTACAACAATGGGTTGTTATGGGCAGGATACATGAAGAGTTTAATGGAATTTCATAGCTAGGAGTTAACTATTGACAAAATGTAAGGGGTTTTTGCTTTCTACATGTTTTATCTTCTAATTTGCTTTTCATTCTCCATCGCCCCATAATCATATTTCTGAGACTTGTTTGTTCTATGTACTATATGGTGGCCATCACTAACAACTTGTTCAATAATAAACATAGAGATATGTCGAAGAAAAAAAACATATTGAATTACATATAATTAGTACTCATGAATATTGTTCTTCCTGGAGGTCACTTGCAATGATTCATACAACTCAATTCTAAAATTGTTCATGCAACAATTTGTCCCTAGTGTTCATCTGCACTGCAATATTGTTAATATTTTTACGATGGTTTCATTATTACCTATGAATTTCAAAGTAAAATCCTTAATACACTTCAATTTTGTTGTTGAGCATATAATATTAATAATTTGTTATCATGTTTTCTTGTACCATTAGAATATTCTCCAATGAAATGTTTCTACTTTTTAATCACTTAACCAACTAGTGCAGATTGAACTTCCTGTGATTTAGACTAATCACTTAACCAACTAGTGCAGATTGAACTTCCTGTGATTTAGACCAAATGTTTTGGAAAAACAATAATGATGTTATTTCTCGATGAAAGAAACAACTCTTGATCAATAGCCGACAAGTTATGAATAAGATTATAATAGACACTAGAGTGGCCATTGTAATGGGCCACTTTGTTTGTAATGTTGTTCATTGTAATGTCCTTGACTTTGGGACATCATCATAGGTGACGAGAGTTATGATGACCAGAGTAGCCGATGGATGTTATAGCCACTGGCTGTGGGTATTTGAGAGGCATTGTGGGCCCATCTTTGTGACGATGATTATATTCCATCATTATGAGTCATTCAAGATTAAAAGTTGGCTTCTTGGTTTCATTGTGACCTCGGATAATTTCCATGATTTTGACCATTTTGAGCTATAAGTCAATGGAATTCAATCAAGAGTAGTCATTTTGAGCACATTACTTGAGGAACCTCTGTAATAGCTCATTGGAATCGAGGAGCAACACTATAGGATGGGATGGCTAGAAGGATTCTCACACAGAGAAGCCACAAGGAGATACAAGGAGCTTTTTAGAGGTAAAAGGTTAATTAATTAATTAAATATTAATAAAATGAAAGTCACTTGGAGGGACAAGGTGAGCCAAAAGTATAAAGGAAAGGCAAGGGCCTCTTCATTCATTCATGTATGATCTTATTTTGGATATCTGGCTTTTAGCTAGTGAGCCCATCTCTTGGGGGGGTTTTGAGGTTTTGACATAACAAACCCTAGAGGATCTATCTCATGGTGAAAGATTCCACCTATCTTGTCCCAAGATTGGTCTCTCGAGATGCAACATCACACCATTCTAGTTCCAGATACTCAGTTGCAGGATTCTACATCAGCCATAAAAGTGATAGAGAGGGCGACTAGTTGAGGGGATTCCAAAGAAGAGGCGCACCATCTTGGAGAGAGATCTGCTGTGGTAGGAGATTGGCAAGGCCGCTGAGGATTCTATCACTTGGGTTTTCATTGTAGGGCCTTGGACATTAGATCTAGTGTTTTCTGAGACAATTTTATGGCTCCTATTATTTCTTGAGAAGTGAGGCGAATTGAAGAAGGAGAGCATTTTTGAGATCCAGATCTGTCCTGGCTTGGAGGGGTTATACTTCAGATCGGACTCTGAGACTTCACCTAGTGACTTGGCAGATTCCGATCTATATTTCTCGAGAGCTTCAGAGCATTTGGAGGCTTCCTTCCTCAGGCCTAATTATCTAGGTTTCCACATCCAAGGGGGCTTGATCATTCAATGGGGATTTCATTCACGTGAGATCAGAGGGACCTTGAGATTCACTATCCTGGTTGTTCTTACCATCACCCAATCCACTGTTTAGAATCTTTCTCGAGGTGATTGGACATATTTGGCACCAAGGCCGAATTGTTGGGGAGCTTCAAATATCCAACAGAGCGTGGCATCTTCCAAAGAAGGAGGGGTTGGCACTCGCATTGGTCTTCATCTCTTTATCCAGCTTTGAGGCTTATTTTTTATTGTTGGTATATTTTTGTAGTAGCTCATACTTATTATCCATTGCCTATCTTCTTGGCCATCTCGAGCATTCCATCGACATTCCATCAGAAGGGTGTCTTTCTATTTTATGAGAATAAAGAAGATTTGATATGTTTTGGCTTGTCTATCTTATTGCATATGGTTGGAGGTATGTTCCATGGTTATCTCTTTCATTAATTGTTGCATACACACATATAAACAACATCTAAATCCAGTAGATCAACAAAGTGTTTGGAAAAATACCTCACCGTAAAAAAGTTTTAAAAAGACACCAAACAAGTGATGATCCTTTCATAATGGCCTAGGATCACATAAAGGGTATCAGAGCTTAAATCATGCAAACCGAGGGGTCTTTCATAGATACTGATTTGGAAGGAAATGGAGATTGTTAACAGGATTGAGGAGTGTGAGAGGGAATATGAAACCCTCACAATTTCAAGGGATCATAACATTCCAATGGTTCCTATCATATAAAAATCCTAGTTGGAAAAAGAAGAATATTACACGTTGGCTCAAGAAGAGAGAGGAAATCAGAGCAGCCCTTTGGGGTAACCTCACGCCCATTAGGGAGCACTAAATTTTCTACTGTTGCAAGGTGCCTTGGGAACAGATCATAGGTGTATGGGTAAGGGTAAGAAGCACACCATTGAGGCGCACCATGACAAAGTGATGATGGGGGTGTGTGGATGGAGCGACAGATGTTGATTCAGAGCACTCGGATGATGACAGTGACTCTTTACTGTAATAGTGATAGTGACTCTACCGTGAGGGATAGTGGATGATGACTTTGGCTAGGGCTAGTGGATGGCATGCTTGAGGAGGATGATGACCTTGGTGTAGTGGATAGGCACTGGATGGATGGACGATAGCACTAGTGTCACAACGTCGCATATCACATACCATTGATGACCTTATGCCTCAACAGAAGGGTGACACTAATGAGGAGTCACATGTGTTAGCACTTAGAGATGATGATCTACCTATGAGTGTCGTGACACATCTGTTATCTTTTCAGACACCCATGATAGCCTACCGGCCATATGAGGAGATCAAGTGGGCACGCGATGATGGATGAGCTTATTGTGAGGGTTGCACACCATGTACATGTAGATCCATCGATCCAGAAGGAGATACAGGGAGCACAGATAGGGGACCTTGCACATACATATAAGCTAGAGGAGATTGAGTCACAGCTTATTAGAGAGACTCCATTAGTTGAGAATATTGTAGAGGTTGATAGGTTGATGGAGAACTTACTCCCAGGATCGGCCTCAGGAGAAAAGGATGAGGATGCACTTTAGCAAATGATGACCTTCATAGCATGTGTCCGACATACTATATGGATCCGTACAGATGATAGAAGGTGCTGAGTGGCATGTGAGGATACAACCGTCACACCGGATACGATGACTCATAGGGAGCCAGCTGAGGATGATGTGCCACGTATAAGGTACTCTTAGTGGCAGAGTAGATAGTAGTCCAACACTTCTATTCTTCGGCAGAGAGTAAGAAAGAAGGATGGCACTAGCAAGGAGAGTATGAGGGGGGTACCCCAAAGATGACCATGATCGTGAAACCACACCACCTAGCACATTTGAGCCAAGAGGCTATGATCATGGGTACCACCAGCATTACGACATGCGTGCAATCGATGGGTCGATTGTTGTTGGAGGCATCCATAAGGCACATGATAATTCAGATGTGGGATTTTTTCATGGATGACTTTCATACTCTTTTAGAGAGAATGTATGTGATGAGGTCAGACTTCCTGTTGGGTTGTTGATGAGACATGGACTACCTACTGGTGATGAGCGGGATGTATTACCAAGCCTTGAGGGATCAGGTGTTGGAGATGGTCCAACTCAATTAGGAGTTGGAGAGCACTCAAAGATTCTTGAAGGGCGGTCTGTGAGCCTCTCAAGAATCAGAGTCTATATTAGATGGGTCTCTTGAAGAGATTCATCAGAGATCCACCTCATCTATCTTAGTGGACACTGTGATGCATCATTCAGTTGCATTGCTAGGAGATGTTGATAATCTAGTAGGGGAGCATCAGATGATGGATGACACTCCATTTGTCTTTCGAGAGTGGGTTGGCTCATGGAGGTTGATCCAAAGAAGATTTCAAGATCTATGAGGACAAAGATGAGTCTATGGGGGCAAATATGGGTATGCCGGAGATACAAAGGTGAGTGATAGCTCACCGAGACATGCCAAGATGTATGGTGGGATCCAGAGTGGTGTACTACCTGGTAGGGAGGAGACACACCTAGGAGAGCATGCAAGTGTCACCTTCTATGTTGAACACCTAGTTATGAGAGATCACTTTCGCCATTTTAGCAATTGCATGGGAGATGAGATGGAGGTTGGTTGAGCAATAATTGGAGGAGTTACTTCCGGCCAGACCGATGGTAGAGATCCAAGATGACTATAGGCTTAAGGATCATGGATACCGATGATCTAGCCTGTCCAATCTTTGGGATTGACCAAAGCTTGTGATGCCTTTCAGTCCTACAGCTAGCAGCAGATGTTTCTATTAGCCCGCCCTGACACTTTTATCATACGCTGAAGATGAGGAGGGATAGGTCGTATCGTGGTAAGGGTGGAGAGTGAGGAGGGCCTGAGACTATGACATGAGTACTTTACTATTACACAAGAAAGCCAGAGGTGTGGACCGTGTTAGATAAACAGCTTGAGACTTGGTGCATGATATGAGCATCATAGACCAGTAGATGATAGATGAGCTAATGCAGGGCTTGATGGATTGGTCTCACACAAGAGCAGAGTGAGATTGGAATTGATAAACTCCAATTACCATGGGACCCAGGAATCCATTTTGTTAGCATGATGCTGAAGTGTTGACCTGTGTTGCACCAGAGAGCCACACACCCACCTTGGTTTGGTTTGGAGCGGTCCATGGGTACTTGTCCTATGGGGCGACCCTTCCTTTCACTTGGATCAATGGCGATAGGGCATGGAGATGTTTGATAGGTACTTCTACAGATATGCCTTTACGACATGGGCCGATAGCAGTCCAGTAGTCTACGAGTTTGGAGGATTCAGGATGTATGGGGCACCAAGCAGTCAATAGTGCACGATGGTGATCTTGGAACAGAGGTTAGCATGGGACCCAAGGATTGGTGGCTGAGCATCAACACCGAAGAGTGGACTCATGCAGGGAGTTGTTCTGAATCCTTCCATTTAGCTTCAAAGGTTGAGGGAGCACAGAGCTGAGGGTGTCCTCACGAGGTCTTGGCAAACACCTCATGCCGCATCAGCTCATGACAGCTGATGAGGTTGGGTGTGGATCTTGGTAGATATTCGGAGGATGGACTCATTCCTAGATGAGACCACGTGTCATGTGCAGGAGGTCCACAAGGTTGATATCTTCTGTGACTATGCTTCAGTATACTTGGCAAAAGCCTACCACTTCCTAAATATGGGATCCGGTGGGGTGAGGTAATATTGTCTGCCTTGGATGGTTCTACTTCATGTCCACCTGTGGGATCCTGGCATTTTATTTGAGATGGTTTAAGGTTTCTTTGAGTGACAAGCAATTTTCAGCGTGGAGGATCCAGAATGTCCCTACTTTGGGACATCATCATAATGTAGAAAGTTATGATGACCAGAGTAGCCAGATGGATGTTATAGCTTGTGCACAGTGGGCATTTTGAGAGGCATCAGGCCCAACTTAGACGATGATCATGTTCCATCACAGAGCCATTCAGATAGGTTGCCTTTGGTTTCATGGTATCTGACGCTTTCCATGATTTTGACTATTTTGAGCTATAGTCAATGGAATTAATCGAAGAGGTCATTTTGAGCACATTACTTGGAGGAACCTCCAAGTAATAGCTCATTGAACGGAGGAGAAACACTACAAGATGGGGATGGCTAGAAGTGATTTCTAGCAATAGGCCGGCCAAGAGAGATGAGGATTTTTAGAGGTAAAAGATTAATTAATTAATTGAAGTGATTTAATTATTTTAATTAAATATTAATAAAATGAAAGTCACTTTGGAGGGACACAGAGCCAAAGTATAAAGAGCGTACTCCTCTTCTCATTCATTAAGGTATGATCTTATTTTGATATCCGCTTCTAGCTAGTGAGCCCATCTCTTGAGGATTTTGAGGGTTTTGACATAACAAACCCAGAGGACTATCTGTGGTGAAAGATTCCACCTATCTTGTCCCAAGATCATTCCCCAGATGGGCCATCTCCCACACCATTCTAGTTCTAGATCTACTCACTTGCAGGAGGATTCCACATCAAATGCTTGTGCAGATAGAGAGAGGACACACAAGTTGAGGGATTCCAACAAGAGAGGCACACCATCCATTGAGAGAGGATTCAAGTTGTAGGATACTAAGGTGGCCGCTATGATTCTATCTCTTGGGTTTTCATTGTAGGGCCCTGGACATCAGATCTAGTAATTTCTGAGACAATTTTATGGGTCATATTATTTCTTGAGCAAAGGGGGCTGAATTGAAGAGAAGGAGACATTTTTGAGATCCAGATCTAGTCCGCTTGAAGGGGTTATACTGCATCCAACTCGACTTCACCTAGTGACCTTGGAAGTATCCCTGACCCATTTCGAGAGTTTGCAGCATTTGGAGGCTTCAGCAGGCTCGAATTATCTAGGGTTTAGTCATCCAGTGGGGCAGATCATTCGGGGATTTCAGATCTACGAGATTGAGAGGGATCTTGAAGATTTGGGTATTTGGGTTGTTCTTACCATCACCCCGATCTACTATTTAGCATCTTTCTAGAGGTGATTAGACATCTTTAAATTGTATCGACTGTTGGGAGCTTCAGCTTATCCAAATAGATGGCATCTTCCAGCAGTGAGGTGTTTGGTACTTGGCATTGGTCTTCATCTCTTATCCAAACCTTTGAGGCTTATTTTGTATTGTTCGGAGAATTTTGTAGAAATTTCATACTTGTTATCCATTGTCTATCATCTTGGCCATCTGTTGAGCATTCCAGATCGACATCTCCATTGTAGCAGGTTCTTCTATTTTATGAATAAAGAAGATTTGATATGTTTTGGCTTGTCTATCTTATTGCATATGGTTGAGGTATGCTCCATGGTTATCTCTTTCTATTAATTGCTGCATACACACATATAAACACATCTAAACGAGTAGATCAATAAAGTGTTTGACGAAATACCTCACTCAGAAAAAGTTTTAAAAAGACACCAAAACAAGTGATGATCCTTGCATAATGGCTAAGGATCATTACATTCATGAGAACACTTAATTCTTCAACTCATTAAGAGCATGCCTTCTTTTCTTCCATACTTTTGTTTGTATTGTTTTAGAATCCAAATGAGGAGTTCACTTGGTAAACATGTGTCAATCAAGGTTTATATTGGAAATATTAAACGAGTGAATCAATGACCTAATCAGACATTCAATTGGCTTGAAGCCAAAAACCTTGTTCAACACAACAACAAAAAACAAAATATTATAGCTTGCTAAAAGCAAATGAATAACAACGATAAGCACATCCAATTATGGATTATAACCCCTCCCAAATATATACACCTCTTCATTGCTTTGAACAAAAAAAAGTGGAAAAGTATACGAAACTATATAGATAGTTCCAAGTCCCACTCTCTAGAAAAAAAAATCTTTTAACTTAAAAAAAAAAAACTTAACTTGAAAACCAAGACCAATAATGCTATGCAACTCTTCCTTATTGATAATGTTATCCATAGAACTTGGCACTCAAGAAGCACTAGGTAATTTATTTTCCTATAACATTTAACTCTATTGGCAAAATAGAAAGTCGCCCTAATGTAAGTGTTGAATTTTTGGTCGGAGCATATGATGTTTTTGTAAAATCAACTGCAAGGATATATGAGAGAAAGAAAGAGTGAAGGAGCCCAAGAGGAATTTCCAAGAAGTAAATAATGTATCCCTAAAAGTGTAAATTAAGTAAACTTTTCATTAAAAAAATAAAAAAATTATATAGTATTTTTAAAAATTTACAATCTTAAAAAATTAAATAATAATTTTATAAAAAAATTAAAATTTCAATAAAAATTATAAATAATTTTTTTTTTTTAAATTGTAATATTTACAAAATTATTCTTATATTAAGTAAATAAAAACATTTTAATAAAAATTAATATGAAAACATTTTTTTCTTTTCATTAAATATTTGTAAAAGGTAAATTCTAATTTACATAATTGAAATAAACTAAATTACTATATAATATATATTTAAAATATAATATTTTATAAAATTATTAATATATGTTTTAAAATTTATTTATTTTTATTAAAATATATTTTCCAATTTAGGAAAACTTAGTTAAAAATTTAAAATAATTAAAATAATACTCATAATACATAATCATATTGAAACTAACAATTTCTTAGTCATAACAAAATTAAATTATATTTTAATGCCATGGCTAATTTTTTTTAATTATAAGTTGAAAAGAACTCGGGTACTCGAAATTGATCATTTCACATCTCATTGGGATTAATTTCAACTAAAATTGCTAATCATAAGATGTTGTGTACTCTCTCAAAATAGATCCCATGGATTATTAAGAATTTTATCCCAACTCTAACTCCTATTAAAGTTTGCTATTTTGATTTAATTATGTGTACTCTCTCAAATAGATTCCATGGATTATTAAAAAATTTATCCCAACTCTAACTCTTACTAAAGTTTGCTATTTTGATTTAATTATATCAGAATTAGAAATATTGATTTAATTATGTGTACTCAAATCTCATGGATTATTAAGAATTTTATCCCAACTCTAACTCTTACTAAAGTTTGCTATTTTAATTCAATTATACCGGAATTGGAAATATCAGGGGAGGAAATGTGCCTAAGATTACTAAAGTAATCTCAAAATGTTGATCTTTAAAACATATTTTAATTAACGATGGTGTGATAAGTGGTTGGCCTTGTATAATTCAAACTTTTTACCACATGTATTTGAAACTAAAAATATTAACACAACAAAAGAATAATTTCCACAAAGAATTCTTAAACTCAATAAGTCTAAGTAATTAATTAGAACGTCATTTAAAAAAAAGTCTAAAAAAATTAAAAAATTAGAGCGAATTTTACATAAGAGCATCATTTAAAAAAAAAAGTCTAAAAAAATAAAAAATTAAAGTGAATTTTACACAAGAGCGTCATTTAAAAAAAGGTCAAAAAAACAACATACCTAATTGCTTTCCTCTAGTTCTTCGATATAGTACTACCAACGCCATAACAACTTCCAATCCGCTGGAATTTTCTTAAACCTTATAATTTTTCAGAAACACTTGTTTTACAAAAGTTTAATCTCGCCATGTTCACATGACCTACCCTATAGTTCAACAATTCCAAAAAAACTAAAAAGGTTTTTAAACAGCTGTTAAGTAAACTCGACAATTCGTCGTTGATTTCTTGTACCCAACTCTCTGTTTTCGCGGCAATTTCCACCCTTCTGAAGCACAAAACCTGCAAAGCTAGCCATCCATAAGTGCAAAATCGTTCGTTATAAGTCTTGCACATGGTCTCCTCCATAAAAAACTGCCCACGCCAAACCTTGGCATGCCCTACCCTGCCCTGCCACTTATTCTTTTCCCGTTAATTAAAAAAACAGAGGAAAACAAACCCACTGCTAATTAAAAATCAAACAAAACAAACTCTTCTTGCTCGGAAAATACCTAGCAGTGCGCGCAAAAAAAATCCCTTATTTCTATTGCCTCTTCCTTGCTCTAATCTCACCTCTTCCTTGCTCTAATCTAACCTCTTAAACTTCCTTCATACGCTAAATCAGTGGATCGACGTCTAGGATTCATAACCAACTATGGCTTGTAGCTGGTTTCTGAACACTGCTAATCAGTGGTTTATCGATAAGGAATAAATGATGAGGTTGGGGTAACTCACATGTGAGGTGGTGGTTGGCTTGGTTGGATACAAACGAAGCATAATGTCGAAGTAGTGAAAGGTGAATATGATGGCGAAACATAAGGAATTCCTATATTGTCAAATCATAACGACCAATAGATCTAAATATAATGTAAGCAATATAATAGAAAACTTGGAATATTAGATACAATAAAATATCATTACTATGTTAGTGGAATAGAAAGTAGAACATGAAATAAGGTCAGAGTAAGAATACTTAAAAAATCGCCATTAGCCCATAAAAATATGTGCAACAGGTCTAGCTATTGTGAATTGGATGAAGCTCTAATGTTTGAACATACTTGTTGTAACTTTTAAGTCATGAAAGGCGAGATATAAAATCCTTGCCTCTAAAGGAAGCAAGCACGATACATAACACCGGATCCCGAGGAGGTGCAAGGGTCTAAGTTTTTCCCAGACTTACTCATACAGTCATACTTTTTTTTCCAAGTGAAACTTACTCCAATTTATATAAAGTATAATTTTTTTTACAATGTATAGCAACCCACAAATGTCGAAGTGCTGTAAACCCACCCACAGGGAGAGATCATAAAAAGCATTCAGGAATTAGCCGAGAAGAGGAGGTAATCAAAAACAGCAAAAGTAAGGCCCCCACATAAAACCCCAAACGCCAATAAAAGAAAGGCAGCCCCATCATTCAAATACGTTTAATGATGTGATAGGACTCTCTATCCCACCATCTCTATGGAAAACCGAGAGTCTGCCCACTGGCTCCTTTAAAGCCCTTTTTGAGAGGGCATCCGCCTCTATATTTTGTGTTCTTGGAATATGCTGAAAGTTGATGTCGGCGAAAGATTTGGACAGCTCCATCGTTTTATACTTCCAGCTATCAATATTGACTGATTGGAGCTTGGACTTGCGAGAAATCCAATCAATGATAATGCGAGAATCACCTAGAACATGAAGGTGACTTATGGACCAGCAGGAGGCGAGAAAGAGGGTCGCCCATAAGCCCATAAGCTCAGCTTTATTATTAGTGCCTTCGCCACAATTTAAGAACCACAATGTAATCCTAGAAAGATGGGTTTTGAAGAAACCCCCCGCACCACAACAGCCACCATTGGACATAGCAGCACCATCGAAGCATGCTACTGTGAAGCCATCCTGCAAATTTAAAACGCAGACTTTTTGTTTAAGGAGCAATTGGGGGGGCTGTTTCCAATTGAAGGTAATCAATACCTTTTGAATCACCACTTGCAGAGAGGGGGGACTGGAGTCAAAAGTGGCACGATTTCGGGCCTTCCATATTTGCCAGGAAACAAGAGCAGGTAATGTCTTTGGAGCCGCGTTTTGTGCCAGCCAATTTGTATAACAATTTGTGAGGGAGGTGCCGCTCCAGGTTGAAAGCAGAGAAAGGTGTATGAGCACCTCTGACCAAACCAAACGTGTAAAGGGACAATGGACCAGCAAATGATGAATGTCTTCTGACTCTCTGCAACAGAGGAGGCAGATGCCCGGCCCCTCCCAACCTCTCCGGCAAAATGCGTCCCAGGTTAGAGTTTTTTCCCTCCCAGCGATCCAGAGAAATAGCTTAATCTTCAGTGGGATCTCCCAACGCCAAATATACAGTCATACTTGTAGTAACATTCAAGGCATGACATTGGATCCCCAGGAGGTGCAGGGGTCTAATTTTTGCCCAGACTTACTCATACAATCATACTTGTAGTAACATTTAAGGCATGAAAGAAGAGATAATTAGAGAGTACCGAGTCACATGGGCTTCCACAGAATAGCCATTCACATGGGCTTCCACATTGACAATACCAGTTCCACCGTCCACTTAACCAATGACCATAAAATTATTTTTACATCGATTTGACAGGTCTGAATTGGATGTGAGATGACAGGCTAACAGTGTCGACGCCGGCCATTGCTGGTTGCAGGTGGCGAGTACTTAAATTTGATAACGGGTAATTTGAAATATTACCCATCTTACTAAATTTTAGGGTTCTTTTTACAATTCCGATATAATTTTCAAAAATAAAAATTAGCATTTTTTTACCCTAATTATTTGATAACACTTCTAGGACGTGCTAGACCCCTCTTGACTGGCTGTGACGTGTTGAATTTTGATCACTGATAATCTCGACGCCATTCAATCTGCTAAAATTAGATTCGGTAACTACCCTCTGATGGAGCCCTCCTTGTCTCGAGTGTCCGCAATATGAAATTGTAGTCGTACTTCTTCGCGTGGTAACATAATTATTCTAAAGGTTTTCTGCATAAATATTAAAAAATAATAAATTGCTTATCATTAATTTATTCTTTTCCCAAGTCACATCCATCTCAGCTTTAAGAAAACGCCTGCGGCCCACCCAATGGTGGATCTCAGAGTGGTGTTTAGAGTACTTGACGTCAGAGTGGTGTTTAGAGTTTCCACACTATTCTAATTTCCCTGTCATCTTTGTCTGTCAATCCATCCATCTTTGACTCCAGATTGCTCATTCCCCATTCCAAATCCTATGGCAAACCAAACAACCACCCCCAATCAGAATGCCAATGCTTTTGCTACTTCTTCTTCTCATTATGATGTGTTTATCAACCATCACGGCCCTAATTAGAAGATGTCAGATAAAAACCGCTATTAGAGTAGCCTCTGTCCAAGTTGTCGTTTTCTCTCCAACTTATGCTGAATCAAACTAGTGCCTCGATGAACTTGTTCTGATGGCGGACTTGGTAGACTTGTGGGCTACCATTCTTCCTGTGTTTTACAATGTAAAACTTCATGTACTACGTCGGACGGTAAAAAATGGAGCATACGCGGAAGCTCTGCTGAACCACCAACAGAATACAGCAACAAACCCCCAAACTAGTCAAGAGGAGCCACGCTACCAGCCCGACACTATTAAAAATTGGAGAAACACACTTGCTCATGTTGCGGATATAAGCGGTTTTGAGCTTAATGTGTGAGTTGGATCTCCCACTGATCCATCCAATCCGTGTTATTTTTCAATTTGTTGGATTGATATAAGGTTCATGCTAACTTATTATTCCTCAGTGCTTATTTTATTATCTCAATGAATGTAATTCAGAGACGAGGGTGAACTCTTGGATAAGTTTGTGCAAAGCATTTTGAAAAATATTCCCAAAACACAGTTGGATGTAGCAAAATATCCAACTTGTTTGGACTTGAAATTACGAGAATTTGAAAAGACCGCGTTGTCACAGCAGTGGGAGACGGAGCGCGTGGAGACCAGGGTTGTCGGGATTGTGGGCGTTGGTGGAGTTGGAAAAACTATGCTCGCCAAACATTATAAAAATAGTAAGAGATCATATTACAATGCATCCTCTTTTTTATTTGATGTGAGAAAAGATGCAACTAGGATGTTCCTTAATTATTTGCAGAGCAAGCTCCTGAAGGACTTGAAACAGATAGATACCATAATCGGTCGTGATGAAGGAATAGGGATACCTAAAAGGCATCTTTCATCTTGTCATGCTTTTATAGTTTTAGATGATGTATATCATGTATGTCCACTGGAAGTTTTTTTTGCCTATTAAGGATATCCTTAGACCCAATAGCTTAATTTTAGTTACATCTTGTGACAAGCATGTGCTCAAAAGCTCAGGGGTCATAGAGTCCTCAATTTATAATTTAGAGGGGTTGACTATGCCACTCTCCAGAGAGCTCTTTTGCTTTTATGCCTTTTATCATCCACTTCTACCTCAAAAATTTGCAGATCTTGTTGATAGGTTTGTAACTGTCTACCATGGTTTGCCATTATCATTGAAAGTGTTTGGGGCACTCATTTGTGGGGAAAATGACAAACGTTACTAGGAAGAGCAATTGGATCGACTTCAGCAGACACTACCTGCTGAAATACTACAGAGACTTAGAATCAGTTATGATTCGCTCAGTAAACAGGATCAACCAATATTCTTAGAAATTGCTTCCTTTTTCATTGGAAAAGACAGATATATAGCACTAAGAATATGGGGTATGGTGGGAATTCAGAATCTCAAGAATAAGTGTCTGTTGGAGGTGGGCAGTGAAAATGAGATAAAAATGCATGATCATATCAGAGAGTTGGGAAGAAATATTGCAGCGGAGGAAGGATCAATGCCGCTTCGTGTTGGGCGTCCGACGACCAACCAGATTGATGATTTGTTGGAACAATCGTTATGTGTAAGTGCTTCAATCCTTCAAACATTCATGTTCGGGTTTCAAGATTGATAATTAAATTTTCTTTATTCAAAATAAAGATGGATTTTTTGTGAATGAACAGAGAATAACGGAAGTTTGCGGAATTACGATGATTGATCTCTTCAAGTTTTATCGACATAAAACTTGTGTGTCCACGAGATCAGAAACATCATCGTGTCATTTTGTAACAGAATATGATGGAAAACCGGTAATATCCCGAGTTTCCGGATTTGTGTGCTTAGATGTCGGAATTGAATCTTTCTCCGGGATGAGTCCAGAAATGTTAATGCACATGAGTTCAGACATGCCATGGTACAAAAAATGGATTGATGAGGTGTTTTGGGACTGTATGAGGCATCTTTTTAATAATTCCCCCACTTGTGGTATTTTGAACTTGTGACTTATTGCAACGGAAGATGATTTTTTAGAACGCATATTGAAGAGGGCGTGGTCACCACGTCTCTTATGGTTGTGCAGGTACAAGTGTCCATACTCTTGTGTGCATTCCTGGATTCCTATGGAGAATTTAAGAGTTCTAGAAGTAGCAGGGTTGAAGCTAAAACTACTTTGGAAACGTGAATATCAGGTACGCTTATTTGTCTTTCTTAATTTCATTCCATTTTGTATGCCAAAATTATCATATACATCTTTCTCTTTCTAATAGTTGAAACCCTAACAATATTGCAGGCCCTTTACACTTGTGAAAGCTAAATATCTCAGCTCCCCTTTCAAGCATCCCTAAAACCATAGGGCAACTGAAGCTCGTTGAAAAGATTGTCATATTTCATGCACTGTTAAAATATTTGCCAGATGAATTTTGTAATCTACGCTCCCTGAAATTCTTAGAGTTAGAGATTGCTCAAGAATGATGTCACTCCCTGAATCCTTCAGGAAGCTAACAAATCTCCAGCACATCAATTTGTCATATGCTTCAACTTTGCAGATGCTTCCACTTTCTTTTGGGAAATTAATTCATCTGAAACATCTAGATTTGACAAATTGTGGCAATTTTGAAAGGTCGAAAGGGGAGCACGCAAACTACTCTGTGAAATGCAGTTTGAAATACTACGCACCAAACAAGCTACGCGACAGAGTTCTCAGAACCACTGCATAGTGCACAGACTGTTCAGTTTGATGCACACTGTGAATACACACACTTAATAAAATGATTTACGAATGCAGAATAAAATAGTGCTATGCTTAGCACGTAAACTCAAAAATAAGATAGAAAAACTTGTCAAAAACACAAAGTACTTGATATTAATATACTTTGACGTAGTGCACGCGGTTTACAGAATACAATGACAAAATGAGTTTCGGCTCTAACACTCATTTTGTCAATTCTTTAGTTGTTGTTGGTTCTCTCTACTTCTCTGCTTCTTCTTTGTGCATCAAATGCTTCTCTTCAGTATCTAAATGCATCATCCTCTGTTTTACTAACTAAGAGACTCGGACTTATATAAACACAGGCTATGACTTCCTACAGAAGCTAAGACCGACTCAACATTAAACACTACAATAACTATGACTGACTCTTCAACCACTTAATTTAATTCGAGAAGATAGAAATCGGCTCCATTTATAGCTCTCATGTTTGTCAACTGACTTTTGAGTAAACGTGTGACTTTGCACTTGCAGACTGTCTGAATGATATTTCGGCTACTGACAGATTTTGACTGACAGACAAATCGATGGAGACGTGAAGATCTCACCGACTTGTAATCACAATTTCCAACAAAAATTTGAGTTTTCATTTTACTGTCACTCATCTGTTACTGTGCGGACTCCCAGACTACTGCGTAAATGCTGAAATGCATCTCTTGCTAAAGCCTTTGTAAAAATGTCTGCAATTTGTTCTTTTGACCTGCAAAATTCTAAGCAAATCTCTGTGTTATTCACCAATTCTTTGATGGAATGATACCTTGTATCAATGTGCTTGGTTTTCTTGTGAAACACATGATTCTTTGATAAAATGATGGCTAAATTGTTGTCACGGAAAACTTTAGTTGGTTCTTGTTGTTCCTTCAACAAATATTTTAACATCCTTGTCATCCATATTGCTTGACAAGTTATGCTTGTAGTTGCGACGTATTCTTCTTCTATTGAAGAAAGTGTCACTATGGGTTGCTTCCTTGATGCCCATGATACCATACATGTTCCAAAATGAAATGTGTACCCAAAGGTACTTTTTTTGTCATCAATACTCCCTCCACAATCACTATCAGTATATCCAATGAGTTTGAAATCTTCTGAAGTGGAGTACTTTATGTCAAAATTTTTTGTTCCATTCACATATCTCAGGATTCTCTTTCTTGCTTTCCAATGTGATTCTCTTGGAGTTTCCATGAACCTTGAGATTAGGCTCACTCCATACATAATATCAAGTCTTGTTGTTGTTAGATACATAAGACTACCTACCAATCTTTTAAACAGTGTGGGATTCACTTTGGACCCTTTATCTTCCTTAGTTAACTTCAATCCTATTATGACAGGTGTTGGTGCTTCTTTTGAATTCACCATATTGAATCTCTTCAATATTCCATGCGCATACTTGGACTGTGAGATAAATATACCAGTTTTTTACTGGTGCACTTCTATTCCTAGAAAATATCTCATAAGTCTCAAATCAGTCATTTCAAATTCATCCTTCATGACTGACTTGAAATCTTCTATGCCAAAGTCATCTGTAAATATCAAATCATCCACATATAAACAAACAATTAACACATTACCTTGTTGATTTGATTTGATGTACAGTGTTGGCTCATTTTCACTTCTTTGAAATCCATTATGTGTGAGATAGGAATCTATGTGACTGTACCAAGCTCTCGGAGCTTGCTTTAATCTATACAGTGCTTTATTTAATCTGTATACTTTGTCTTCTTGTCCTGGAACCTCATAACCTTGTGGTTGTTCCACATATACTTCTTCTTATAAGTTTCCATTCAATAATGTTGACTTTACATCCATCTAAAAAAATGGCCATTTGTATTGCACAGTAATGGATAACACAGTTCTAATTGTGTCCATTTGTGCAACTAGTGCAAATGTTTCATTAAAATCAATTCGAGGTTGTTGTGTAAAGCCTCTTGCAACTAATCTTGTTTTGTACTTCTGTACCTTTCATTTTGCATTTCTTGGTTTTATAAATCCCCTTGACACTTATAACATCCTTGTCCTTGATTTACATTTACCAATTTCCATGTTTGATTTCTCTCTATGCATCGATTTCTTCATCCATGGCTTGTGCTTGTACATCATCCTCTTTGACAACTTCTTCAAAGTTAATGGATCATCTATTACATCCTCTTTGACAACTTCTTCAAAAGTTAATGGATCATCTATTTGTGAAAACAGAGCAAAAACTGAAAATGAATTTGTTGCATCTTCATTATAGATGTCGCGCAAACTTCTTGTCTTTCTTGGTAACAGACTTGTTAATGTTAGATCTGGAGATGTATAAGTACTCAGACTGCTTGTTGGTGTTTGTTACGCTCTACGTGTAGACTGTGCACTTGTTATTCTTACTGGAGTATTTTGCGCGGTAATTTGTATTATAGTGTCAGGTGTAGACGGGACTGTGCACTGTCTTGTGCATGGTTTTTGCACCATTTCATCTTCTGTATCATCATGCTCCATCGTGCCAATTATTTTCACTGTCTTTTCTATGGTTCCATCCCATGCTTCATTCTCTACACACTGAACATCACGGTTGATTATGACTTTTTTTGCGACAAGGTCATACAGCTTGTATCCTTTTGTCTCTTCAGAATACCCAACAAATATACATTTCTGTCCTTTGTTGTCCAGCTTCCTTCTCAATTCATCTGGAACATGTGCGTATGCGATGCAACCAAAAACTCTTAAGTGCGCCACATTATGCTTTGATCTTGTCCAAGCTTCCTGAGGAATTCTATTCTCCACACTCTTTGTCAGACATTTGTTCAATATGTATACTACAGTTGCTACTGCCTCAACCCAATACTCATTTGACAAATTTTTGGTTGTCAACATACTGCGCGCCATTTCCATGATGGTTTTGTTCTTTCTCTCTGCGACACCATTCTGCTGTGGTGTGTATCACGCAGTAAATTTCTTGTAAATGCCATGAAATTTACAAAAGTTCTGAAATTCTCTTGAAATGTATTATCCTCCTCTGTCCGTTCTTAGACACTTGATGTAATAACCACTATGTTTTTCCACAAGTGATTTAAACTGTTGAAAACAGCCCAATGCGTCATATGTATGCTTTAGGAAATAAATCCATGTCTTTCTTGAGAAATCATCAATGAATGTTAGAAAATAAGTATTGCCTCCTATAGACGGAGTTTTCATTGTTCCAAATATGTCTAAATGTACTATTTCCAGTGAAGATTTTGCTCTGTAAGACTTGCCAATTGGAAATGATTTTCTGTGCTGCTTATCAAATATGCAGCTTTCACATATCCTTTCTGGTTTTTCAATCAATGGTAAGCCTTTTACCATATCCTTTGTGTGTAGCAACTTTAGACCTCCCAAGTTCAAATGTCCAAATCTGAAATGTCATAGCCAGGAGTCATCCTGTGTTTCATATTGGAATGATTCCTTCATTTATGCATCATTTTCTCCTTTCTTGATAACGCACACACTATTTTCTTCATTAGTATTGTGCACACTTTATGTAGGACAGTTGGCTTAGGTTGATGGATAGTTGGTATGGACTGTTGGTTGTCATTGATGTCAACTATTGGAGAGTGATATTGTAGATTGATGTCAACCCTTGAAGAAAGTACGATAGCGAATTCCAGTAGCACAAAGGTTTGGGTAATGGACCCAAGTTTGTTTGATGTAAAAATGATTCATTATTGTATTGTCATGGTTGATAATAAGTACAAATGGATGAACTCCAAAGTGGTCCCCTTATGGTGAAAGCCCTCACGGGAAGACGCTTTGCGGATTGAGTTATCCTTGAAGTATGGTTAGATAACCCATGATTATTTTTGGAATAATGAGATGAAAGTCAATGATTTTTTCAGTGAAACTATCCTATATGGATATTTGTTGTCATTCCATTTCCGATGGTATGTGGAACGTCACATAACTCCTCACGGTTAGAGAATTATGGCCATGAGAAGTTGGAGAACCCAGATTTGGGTAATGGACCCAAGTTTGTTTGATGGATAACTGTATGAGTTTTGATATATTTGCAGGTAATACTATTCTATATATATAGTACAAGTCATTCCATTTCTGGTGGTATGTGAAACGTCACATAGCTCCTCACGGTTTGAGAGTTATGGCCTTACGAAGTTGGAGGACCCTCATATGTCATCTAGAAGACCCAAAAGGTCAAAGTAGTCAAAGTGGTTTAAGAGATTTTAAAAGGTAAATAATAAAGTGAAGTGATGAGTGTATTATA
>SNQJ01S0124061.1:15206-26648 GCA_010110895.2 Picea sitchensis
TTTTGAAACTAGTCTTTGTAATGCTTATCGGTTCTCTATTCAATTTATAACTATACCTAGCATCAATGCAGAGATTACTTGTATTCTAAGTTTGTTGATGGAAGGAAATTCATCATATAATGTCTCTAGAACTACAACGAATGAAGCATATTGAGAAAGGATAGAACTTGTGGGTAAGATATTCTTAATAATAACCTTAATTGTCTACAACTCTTGATGAGCAGTATACAATATTGAACTAGCTATTCTCTGGTACTAGTGATGCAGGAGCATCGCCGACTTAGCAAGCGAGCCAGCACATCAAGCGGAGATCAGCTGGAGAAACAAATCCAAAATTTTGAAAGTGCTTTGGGATTGTAGCGCAAGTCTTAAATGAATCCTTTATGAAGGAGCACCTTTTGTATGTTGTATCAGACCTCGAGCCATACGCTCTTGTCTGAAATAGGTAGGAGGCATTTATTAGATTTAATGCAGGTAGATAGGATTTTATTTCCAGATTAGACAGTTTTAGAGTCTGAGAGGGAAAACGGATATAGAAACCCTCGTTGTATCATTGTAACATTATTTAGAAGTATTCAGGAAGAGAAGAGCAAGTAGAGAAATTGTGAAGAACACCCATGTACAGAGGATGAATTAATAGAATGAAATTCTGATTCAAATACATGGTTATGTGTCTATTCTCTGTGTATTGTGTTTGTGCTCATGAATGTTTGTTTTCTGGTTATGCATTTTCTTTGTATATGCTGTGCATGTGATTTCATGTTTTGACTGAAGTCTGAAGAAAAGATAGAATGAGTTTCAATTGTTTCTCTATCAGAGCCGAGGATTAACTCTTTGTTTTCTGCGACAGAGAGAAAAGAAGAATTCACTATGCCGCCCTGAAGAGAAAGGCAATCACCTGATCCAGAAGACAGGGATGTGCGAAGAAGAGGTAGGCCGGCAGGGAATCCAGAGATGGAAAGGTAGATACGCGATCTCAGAGTGAGATTGGAAGATATGGAAGCAATGTAGAAGCGCACAACAAATGATGGAGATATGAGCGACTCTGAAGGCGAAGTAGAAGCCGAACAACAAGGTGGAGTTGCAGCTGAATATGCATCAACTGAGTGGTTGATCAAATCCATTGCTAGGATGAGTTCAAAGACAAAAATGGACATTCCAGTCTATGAAGGAAGTCTAGATACAGAAGAGCTTCTGGATTGGATTACAGCTCTTGACACCTACTTCGATTATGAGGATATCGAAGAGGATAAAAAGGTTAGACATGCTGTCACAAAAATGAAGGGACATGCAACATTATGGTGGGACGAGCTTCAAGCAGATAGACGTTCCAAAGGCAAACAAAAAATCAAAAGCTGGGATCGAATGATTGCAAAAATGAAGGCAAAGTTCATCCCAAGGGATTATCAAATCACCCTATTCAGGCGGATGCAGAACCTGAGATAGAAGTTGATGATGGTGAAGGAATACACCGAAGAATTCTACAAGCTCAATATCAGAGCAGGTCATCGGGAGAGCGATGATGAAAAAGTTGCCAGGTATATGAATGGCTTAAGATACGATATCCAGGATGAGATGATCATGACAACTGTCAGAATGGTTGAGGATGCGTATCAGATGGCATTGAAGGCAAAAGAGAAACTAAGCCGTAAGCCAGCACAGCGAGGGCGAGGCAAGAGCCAACCGAGAGGAAAATCAGTTTCCCAAGATAGGTTCCAGAAATCTAAGGATGACTGGAAGAAGCCTCAGACCAGGATGGAAAGAGGTGGAAGTTCTCAGCGAGGCCAGCACGCTGAACAACGGAGGCAACAGGTAGAACCGGACGGAGGATACGCTGATAATAATACTTTTCCTCGTACCAGAGGTAGAGGAAGAGGCAGAGGTGGAATCATCACATGTTACACATGTGGGAAAAATGGACATAAGGCAGTTGACTGTCTAGATAGGAAGACAGATAAAGGAGAAGCTCACATCGCTGAGGCACAAAGGCGAGCTGCTGAAGAAGAGGACGCAGAAGATGGAAGGTCTTTGATGATGCGAAAAGTTCTCGTTACACCCGAGAAGGAGGTGGAGGACATAGATCAGAGAAGTAGACTGTTCAGAACTGCATGCAAGACCAAAGACAGGAAATGCAAGGTCATTGTGGACAGAAGAAGCACCGGCAATCTCGTTTCAACCAAGATGGTGGAAAAGTTAGAATTAGAGACAACTGATCACCTGAGTCCATATAAAGTCCTATGGCTACAGAAGGGACATCAGGTGAGTGTCACTAAACAATGCTTAGTGGACATCAAGATAGGAGGATATAATGATAAGATTCTCTGTGATGTTATTCCTATGGATCTATGTCATTTATTGTTAGGCAGACCATGGCAATATGACATAAACGTAATTCATGATGGGAAGATGAATACATACACTTTAGAGAAGAATGGGAGAACACATATGTTACTTCCGATAAAAGATAAGGAGGTGGAATTGGAAGTGAACAACAGGATACTTCTCATGAGTGGGAAGTAACTTCTAGCAGAAGTAAAGAAGAAGGAAGATCCACAATTCTTTGTGGTCAGGAAACCGAGAGTTGTTTTGACCAGCACAAGAGTGGATGATCTGCCAGGTGAGATTCAGGAACTGCTGGGAGAATTCACTGACATCATCGTGGACGAATTACCTCATTTGTTGCCACCAATGAGGAGTATAAGTCATCACATAGACCTCATACCAGGAGCTAGTTTGCCAAACAAAGCAGCGTATAGGTTGACACCGCAGGAGAATGAGGAGGTCAAAAGGCAGGTACAGGAGCTGCTGGATAAAGGACTGGTCAGGGAAAGTCTAAGTTCGTGTGCCGTTCCAATGGTACTAAGTCCAAAGAAGGATGGAGGTTGGAGAATGTGCACTGATTCCAAAACCATCAACAAGATAACCATCAGGTACAGGTTTCCATTGCCGAGGATGGATGACTTGATGGACTGCTTGAGTGGAGCAGATTTTTTTTCAAAGGTTGATTTGAAAAGCGGATACCATCAGATTTGCATGAGGGAAGGCGATGACTGGAAGACAACGTTCAAAACCAATGAAGGGTTGTACGAATGGCTAGTCATGCCGTTTGGTTTGACGAATGCACTGAGTACATTCATGAGGCTGATGAATGAAGTGCTGAAAGAATTCATTGGTAAGTTTGTCATTGTTTATTTAGATGACATATTAATTTTCAGCAAATCAAAAGAAGAGCATTTGAAGCATTTAGCTGCAGTAATGAGAAAGCTACAACAAGAGAAGTTGTTGATCAATGTGAGGAAATCTTCATTTATGAAGACAAAATTCATTTACTTGGGGTTTGTCATATCGACAAATGAATTGAAGATGGATCCAAGTAAAGTGGAGGTGATTAAAGATTGGCCATCACCAAGAAATGTTTTCAAGGTGAGAAGTTTCCACAGATTGACAAGTTTCTACAGAAAATTCATCAGGAATTTTAGTGGAATTAGCGCAGCAATGATGGACATAGTCAAGAAAAGACATAAATCTTTCCATTGGACTGAAGAGGCAGAGAGAAGCTTCAATCTGTTGAAGTGAAAGATCACAGAGCAACCAGTGTTGGTGTTGCCAGATTTCATGAAGACATTTCAGGTGAAATGTGATGCAAGCGGATATGCCATAGGAGCGGTCTTGAGTCAGGAAGACAAACCAGTTTCCTATTTCAGCGAGAAGTTGGATGAAGCAAAATTGAAGTACTCCACGTATGATAAGGAATTTTATGCTATCATACAGGCATTGAAGAAGTGGAGGCATTACTTGATCCCAAAAGAATTTGTATTATATAGTGGCAATCATGCATTGCAGTTTGTGAGTCAACAAGAGAAGTTGAATAAGAAACATGCAAAATGGGTAGAGTATATGCAGAATTTTACATTTGTCATTAAACAAATTTCAGGGACTGCTAACAAAGTGGCTGATGCTTTGAGAAGGAAGTGTTTGTTGTTGCAGGAGTTTAGAGTCAAAACATTGGGTTTTGAAAATTTGAAAGACATGTATGCAGGTGATGATGATTTTGTAGAGGCATACGAGGCAGCTGAGAATCCAGTTCTCAGAGACAGAAGCCCGTGGATGGATTACATGATCCAAAATGGACTGTTGTTTAGAGGAAATCAATTATGCATTCTGAATTGCTCCATGAGGGAGAATCTGCTAAAAGAAAAGCACAGTGGCGGATTAGCAGGACATTTTGGCAATGAAAAGACATTTGCAAAGCTGAGCGAAGCGTATTTTTGGCCGAAGATGCGAACAAATGTCAAAAAATTTGTTCACAGGTGCAGAATTTGCCAGCATTCAAAGTGCAGGAAGCAGAATGCGGGATTCTATCAATCATTACCCATACCTGAGAGGCCATGGGATGAAATCAGCATGGATTTCGTATTGGGATTACCAACGCAAAGAGGACATGACTAGATCTTTGTAGTGGTCGACAGGTTGTCCAAAATGGCACATTTTACTCCATTCCAAAAGACTAGCGATGCGACTCATATCGCAAATCTGTTCTTCAAGGAGATTGTTAGACTTCATGGTTTACCTAGAAGCATTGTATCAGACAGGGATACAAAGTTCGTTGGACATTTCTGGAGGACGCTCTAGAAGAAGATGGGAACTAACTTGATGTTTAGTTCAGCCTATCATCCTCAAACGGATGGGCAAACAGAGGTTGTAAATCGAAGTCTTGGAGATTTATTAAGAAGCCTGGTGATGGAGCACCACAACAGTTGGGATAATGTGTTGCCACAGGCAGAATTCGCTTACAACGATTCAGTAAACAGAAGCACAAGTAAAAGTCCATTTGAAATTGTATATGGTAGGCAACCAAGAGGAGTATCTGAGCTGAGGGATTCAGAGCAGATAGTGACTAAGAGTGCAAGCGCTGAAGAATTCACAGAGGCGATGGAATATCTTCACAGCAGAGTGAAGCAACGATTGCTGGAGTCAAACCAGGAATATAAAAGCAGGGCGGATAAGCATAAAAGACGACTTCATTTCGAGGTTGGTGATCTAGTTCTGGCGCATCTGAGGAAATAAAGGTTCCCCAGGGGAACATACAACAAGATGAAGATGAGGAAAATTGGGCCATGCAGAGTCCTGAAGAAATTAGGAGAAAATGCTTATGAGATTGAATTGCCGGATGACATTGGAATATCTCCAACATTCAATGTCTCAGACTTATATCCATATAAGACTGAGGAAGCAGGAGCTGGAAGTGATGAACAGCCCGAGGTCCAGTGGCAGAAGCAAATGTCGATTGCAGAAAGGCCACGGATGGAGCGTATACTTGACAAGAGAGTCAACAAAAGAACTAGACGGAAAGAATACTTCGCCTACCTGGTGAAATGGAAGAATCACCCAGTGGAGGATGCCAGCTGGGAGACAGAAGAAGTTATCCAAAAGCATGGACAGACCATGCAGGAGCTCATGGATAGGAGCCCATGAAAGTTTTCAAGCCGAGGAGTGTGATGCAGGAGCATCGCCGACTCAGCAAGCGAGCCAACACATCAAGCGGAGATCAGCTGGAGAAACAAATCCAAAATTTTGAAAGTGCTTTAGGATTGTAGCACAAGTCTTAAATGAATCCTTTATGAAGGAGCGCCTTTTGTATGTTGTATCAGACCTCGAGCCATACGCTCTTGTCTGAAATAGGTAGGAGGCATTTATTGGATTTAATGCAGGTAGATAGGATTTTATTTCCAGATTAGATAGTTTTAGAGTCTGAGAGGGAAAACGGATATAGACACCCTTGTTGTATCATTGTAACATTATTCAGAAGTATTCAGGAAGAGAAGAGCAAGTAGAGAAATTGTGAAGAACACCCATGTACAGAGGTTGAATTAATAGAATGAAATTCTGATTCAAATACATGGTTATGTGTCTATTCTCTGTGTATTGTGTTTGTGCTCATGAATGTTTGTTTTCTAGTTATGCATTTTATTTGTATATGTTGTGCATGTGATTTCATATTTTGACTGAAGTCTAAAGAAAAGATAGAATGAGTTTCAATTGTTTCTCTATTTGAGCCAGGAGATTCCTGCAAGAGTGCAGTTGAATTCATCCGCAGGGAGTGCGTTGATGAAGGCTCAGTAGTTTAACTTTTGGTCCTCATTCACCTAGAAGTTGCTTTGGGTTGTTGAAGCCATGCAAGGAAGGTGCAGGATGAAGAATAAGCCTCAGAGTTGTGATTCTGAGTATTTCATTCAAAGATAGCTGCTGCAGGAAGTGCGCAGAGTCAGAAGGATTCAACACTTGGGAAGTTGTTGAATGATTGCCGCAAGGAGTGCGTGCAAATACCTCTGAAAGAATCAGAGTAAGAAAGCTCAGGAGGTATAGCACCTTCTTGGTAGAGTTGAAAGAGAGCCCAGGAGGTTTAGGTCGAGGAAGATTCGAGCAGAGATTGAAAGCGCAAGTGTTGGAAAGTGGGTTCTGGAAGGAACTTTAGTCTTCCGAAGAAATCCGTGAGGAAAGGGAAGCGACGGTCAGGATTTGCAAAGGAGAGCAGTGAAAGTCCAGTCAACCATCAGATCTTGGAAAGTTGCGTAGGGTTTAATCCTTGAAGGAGCAGAGGAGGAGTCCCGAAGGGGCATCGGGATATTAGCATCATCGGGTTTTCATAAGGCTGAGAATCGAGACCTTGAAAGTCCCAAAATCTCAAGAAGGGATCTCAACCATAGATCTTGGCAGGACGTCTGGTAGCAGATCTGGAGGAGTCGGCATTTGGAGCATCGGGTTTTCCAAAGGAAAGAAACTCTTTCCTATAGGAATCGTGATTCACGATTTCCTGATTTGATCAGAGCCATCCAAACAACAGGGACACGTGGCGGACGATCTCGGAGAATCGGAGTTCGAAATATCGGGGTTTTCGGAGTCGTGAAACTCGAGCATATCGAAATCGCGATCTACGATTTCCCGACGCGATCAGGGCCGTTAATCTAAAGAACACGTGTCCAAGGATTGTGAAGAGTTGGGATTCGACATTTCGGAGTTCTCGTTGACGAGAGAATCACAACACGAGAATTCGCGAAACCCGAATCGCAATATCCGCGCAGTTGACGAGCTGAGTGGAGAACAGGTGTCAGACTATCAGAGTTTGGGGTTTGGGAGGTCCCGTGAACATCGACCATGGAAATCGCGAAAACCCAATACATGATTTCTCGACAAGGTTAAGCCTGGAGTGGAGGACAGGTGGCATCGGGGATCGGGGATCGGGAAAACGAGAGGTAAGTGTTTGTTGACGCCGTAAGTTTCGATTTCCCGATAGGATAATTCTCGATAGGAGATGAGGAAGGTAAGAAGTGGATATTCCATTGGGTTTCGGGGATTGGAGAGACTCGAATCCGTGAGTGTAGGACTCACGATCAAGTGAGTTCCGATTTCCCGATAAGGTAAAGGGAGATCGTTGGAGAGCATCCTGTGGGTGCAGAAAAGTCCCGATAAGGGATTTGAGGAGCAATTGAGCTCTTCGGGCCTAGGAAAAAAGAAGGTCCTGGTGGGAGCGGACGTGCCCTGGGTGGTCGAACTGCATCAAGTGGTATCCGCGATAATTCCCAATAGGAGACGAGGAAGGTAAGAAGTGGATATTCCATCGGGTATTGGGGATTGGAGAGACCCGAATCCGTGAGTGTAGGACTCGTGATCAAGTGAGTTCCAATTTCCCGATAAGGTAAAGGGAGATCGTCAGAGAGCATCCTGTGGGTGCAGAAAATTCTCGATAAGGGATTTGAGGAGCAATTTATCTCTTCGGGCCTAGGAAAAAAGAAGGTCCTGGTGGGAGCAGACGTGCCCTGGGTGGCCGAACTGCATCAACTAGCTATAATAAAGTTGCACGACCCAGGACGCAATTTCACCGATCTCCTAGTGCTTGAGCCCCACCTCCACCAATTTCTTCTTGTTCTCATGTTGAAACTTCCACAATTTAATGTAAACCTTGAAGACCTCATGGAAATAAGAATCGTACATGCTTCGGCCGTAGGCTAGAAAATCCATAATGCAAGTGAATTTATTGTCGACCTTCTCCACCAGACTACTATACACCTCGCTCACCGGCACGACCACCCGCATATCGTTGTTGCTTTGTGCTGCCATTCATTACAAAAAACCTAAATTTAATACCTCTCGCACGATTACATAATCGAATCAGGGTTAGGTAAACATAAAATCTCTACTAATTCCAAAATTTGATCCATCAAAACCACAACATGGTCATGCTCTTGAAGATAAAGAGCCACTTGGTACCAAAGTACGGCTTTAGGCCTCTTACTAAACCTGAGCATGTGCTTCCATTGGAATGAAGTGACGTATAGGACAGTCTGAACTCCTTCAGTTCTTCTTCCAAACAACTTTAATTAAAGTTCCCGAACAATCAGGTTAGGGTTTGTTGTTGTTGCAAGATCATAAACCCTAGTTGCAACTGCAATTGTGCTACAATGAGCTTAATAGAGAGCTACAGATCTACCTTCCAATGGTTAGATTGTTTTGAAGGTGGTGTGGGCCCATAACCTATTAGAATATTGTGCTCGTTTCACCATAGACAATGATACACCATTGTCACCCAACCATAGTCACAAAGCCACCCCCAAGCACCTTAACCTTTGACAGAAAAAATGATTCTGAGAAGCCTCACTAGAACCAACAGATAAACCAGGGTAGCGCATAATATAGAGTACCAAAATACTGAACGGGGAATTACTGCACACCTGTAGCTACTACAGCTCTGCCTCAACACTTGCACCTTGCTTCTGGATGACTAAGTGTGTTTACAAATGAGCCAGAGCGCCTCCTATTTATACCAATTTGGTCAGGTGAACATGTGTCTCTTCAAACAAGGTTGACCTGTCATTTTCTAGANTATTCTGTTGAGCCGAATTGTATTCCAGGGTTTTCACACATCTGTTTAGGTTTTCTCTTGCTTCCGAAATATTCTATTCTAGTCAAAGGTTTATCCATGGAGGTCAATACCTCCTGCAGCTACCAAAACATCAACAATCATCAGGGGGAAACCCTTTCCAGAGTCAACTGAATCGTACGCAAGGGAATTTTCCTTCAAAAGGGATGTCAATAGGGGGAAACCCTTTTCAGTCCTTTGGAAACTCGATGGGCGAAATTTTTTCTCCTTTTCATCAAGGATCTCATGGTATTTATCGAAACCCTATCCAATCATTGATCTCTTCCTAGAAACTTGGTGCCAGTCACAATCCAGGATTTTCTTTTCTGATTGCCAACTAACCTGAGGCTTCCAATCTTGGTAGTTGGAATTCAATGTTGTAACAGAGGCTCCCCTTTCTAGCAACTCTAAACATGTCAGATTTGTTGAAACTAATGAATGACCCAGTGTGTCATGATATGAACTGGAACCCGGTCCCCACCAAATTACCCTCATACATTCCTAAGTCCAAAGGAAAAGGTAGTGAGGATATAGGAAACCATGTCAAAATATTTCACCTATAGTTTTTGTTGAACTTGTTAAATGATTACTCCATTCGATTACAACTTTCTCAATGCACTCTTATGGGAGTTGTTGCAAACTAGTATATCGAATTATAGAGGTCAACTTTTTGTACTTTTCATGATCTCACGATGGTCTTTCCCAACCACTTTTAACTTTCGGTCTAGTCCGATGCCAACAATGATTTTTTGTAAATGCTTATGAAAGAAAAAGCTACCCACATCTCAGATCATATCCAAGAGTGAAGAAGGAGAAAGAGGATGATCAAGGCCAATATTCCTCCCAAGTTCCTCTTAGAATGGTTTATGAAATCCTTGTTGCCTTATATCTCCAAGGATGTCTCTACTTTGGGGGTAACCTTTGATGAAGAAGTTATATTTAGGGCCCAACAGTTGGACTTGATATACTCTCAATCTCAGATCCTATATGAAATATTTTCGGATGCACCTTGGTTAAACATTGACCCCGCGAAACCTAAATCTAGACCACATGCAGATGTCATTGTTGGTTATATTGATAACATTGTCATTGAGGGAAAGCAGGGGATTGAGAAAAAAAGGGGTTATCCACTGTTATATTTACCCATAAAAGGGCTAGAGGGAGGAGGTTGCTTTAGATGTTTAAAAAATTGAAAAAAATTGAATATTTTTATATTTTTTTTTAAGTTCGTTGATATTTTACAATATTATCCTTGATGTTGCTGATAAGTTTCTTTCCAGATCTTTGGTGATATATTCACTGACATGATGTTTGCAACATTTCTTGTGACTACTAGTAAAGGCCCTTTACATTGGAGATTAATGGAATCTAGGAAAAATTTAGAGTGAATGGACTGACACGTGGGTAAAAATTATTCAACCTTGCTTCACAGACTCTAATGATCCTTGAACCATTTTGGTGCTTATTTAATGTTACAACTTACAAGCTCCCCTACTATGGAAATTGACCAAAACTTACACTAATTTAGGACATATCTTACTGATGTGAAAACATTCTTTTTGAAATGCAATGCTAGGAGTATTTCTACAACACATCTTTCTTCCTTGCTCTCACAGTGAACCATTTTGGTGCTTATTCAACCTTACAACTTACAAGATCCCCTGCTATTAAAATTGACCAAAACTTAGGTGACTTTGGTGGAATAAATACCCCCCACCTGTGACTTCTTAGCTAGAGGGATCTTTCTAGAGTGTTGCAAGTTAATTACATTGCATTGTAATATTCCCAGATTGTGGAAGAGAACACTTGCCACATAGTGATAATAGGAAGCATCTCGTGAAAAGGAAAAAATCAAACATTTTTGACATAATTATAGCTTGCATTGTTGCTATGGCTGTCACAACTAATGTCACCTGCAAACGTAAAACTAGACTTGGAACTATAAGGATAAAGTGGCCTAGGCTGTGACATTGCCTTGTGACCAGTAGTAAAGGCCCTTTCCGTTGGAGTTTAGTGGCATTTAGGAAAAATATGGGAGTAAAGGCCCTTTCCGTTGGAGTCTAGTGGCTAGCATTGTAGGAGTTTGTGCGAGTCTTGGAGTTGTCGATCAGTGGAGGGATTTGCATGCTCACATTGCTAAAACTGAATTTCAGTCGGATGTTTTTGTGGGGTGTGATCTTGTTACAATGTATGCAAAATATAGGATTGTAGATTATGCATGCAAAGTGTTTGATGAAATGGCCACAGTAAGCTTGACATTGTGGAATTCAATGATTGTAGCATGTGTGCAGAATGAACTTGATCTGCAAGCCCTTGAACTCTTTTATGAAATGTGTTATCTAAGCCTGAGATTGGACATATTTAAGTTTGTCGATGTTCTTTGGGCTTGTGCAAACCTTGGTGTTCTAGAATAAGGAAAAGAGATTTACGTCCATGTGATCAAAATTGGATTTGAGTCAAATATATCTGCAGCTAGTGCCCCCGTTACCATGTATGCTAAGTGCAGTAGCATAGAGTATGCACAC
>SNQJ01S0124061.1:26658-37375 GCA_010110895.2 Picea sitchensis
TACCTCCTAGTCTCCTATATATACCAAGGAGACATTTTCATTTGGAATCATCTTGTACTTGAACATTTATGTGGGGTAAAAGGAGGTTTCCCCCTCAAAGAGGCTTATTATCTGAAATTATCTCTTTTTCAAGGCGTTGAGTGCTTATTCTGAGGTTTTTCTATGCTATATTGATATTTGGTTCTTAACAGGTGGGGTATGGTAGAGGAAAAAACTTTTGGTATGAAAATATGGTTAGAATGTTTGCGGTGCATTCATGAAATTTGTATGCTATGTTTGAGATGACTTTTGGGTTGTTGTAAACTCTGAAATGAAAGGATTATATGCATGAATAATTACATTTGTTTGGTTGATTGAAATTTTAGATTGCAGGTAGGATGGTCTTAGATATGGCGACGAGTGTAAGTACATAATTAAGACAATGTGCTAGCGCATCCAAGAGCCAAAAATTATGAGAAGAATGCCATACTTGGGAAACTTGAATTCCTATATAAACACATATTTGGAATTCATAAGTGGAATTCAATGTCTCTGTGAAGAATATTTCAAATATTTTTGATTGAAATTGCTATGATGATATCTCATTGTAACTATATGTGTATAATGTAGATGAGATGATGGATCTATCCAGGAAGGATAGATGACAATTTCTTATTGTTGTGACATTGGAGCCCTATGATATTCCATGATAATCATTGATATGTGCTATTCTAAGTTAGAGAAATCTATAGGATGTGTTGGTTGTAAGACTCTATTAGTCTTGGTACTCTTTTTTTATAAGGAAGCCTTGGAAAATGATGGATCACCCGAGGGACTGTGTAACAAAGAAGGGGATTCTTGAGCCTAGAGATTGATTGACTGCAAGGAAGAGGAGGCTTGAATGAATAAAATGATACCTAGGATCATGAGTGAATTAGGTGTGTTCAAGAAAAAAGTGAGTTGTTGCAACCATATGAAGCATATACATATTCACATAGATAAGTATTATATTGGATTGCATACTTTATCTTGGGTTATTTACATTTCAATTGTGAATTGAAATTCATAGATTGGATTCATATCGATGAAATATTTGATGCATAAGAATGTCTATGAAATATGTGTTTATTTTCATGATTGTTGTATGGATATGCTGAAATGATAAAAGATTAGAGATGTACCAAGACAATGATGAGAATGACATTGCTGGTATATATGAAGAACGATGACATAAACATTGCTGCATTAATGGAACACTGAGAACAATATTAATCCAAGGGGGAGGGGATGTAACATCCTGGTTTTACCATCTTGAATATTTTAAGTATTTTATTTCTACAGTTAATAAAAAATGACCAAGGCCAACTGGGCATGAGTGCCTAAAAGGGATATGATACCACAAGAGGGGAACTGTGAGGGGGTCTAAGGGGGTTTATGCCTAAAAAAATATACCTTATGTTACCTTGAACCTTCAAACATTTTAAAATATGATTTTCCAAGCTAAAATAGGTTAAGAGGAGTGGAGGAAACAAATTCCTCAATATAAGCCATATTTTCCTAAAAACTAGCAAGTTGTCTCCCCTACATTCTTGGAACTAGGAAATAAGTTGAATTGGAATTATATTGCTATCATGCATGCATGAGAAATTAGAATGAGGAGGAAGAGGCTATTGGAAAGAGAGGAAGGAAAGTTTTTTGTGGGTTATATAGCATAAAATAGAGATCCAAGTCCATATAGAAGAGACCAACCATGAAAGAAAGCTTTTAAACAAGAAAAATGCCAAGAAACAAGAGGATTATACATAATCTTGGGATATCAAGCCAAACCTTTCTATGAACACACTAAATAAAAATGAAAGGAGGATTTTCTAAGATACTATATGGCAGAGAAGGAGGAGCTCCTTTTTTAGTGTGCGGAAAGTAATGTGTGTGCCTTAGTGGTACCCTATCCTCAAGAAGCTTAGCAATAAAAATCACTTGTTTTGAATCTATTGAATCTAACATTCAATTTTTTTTTTTCTAAATTCTCCTTAGTGGTATATATATATCCATGTGTGTGTGTGTGCATTTCAAAAAATTTAGGGAAATGTTGTATTTGTATTTCTATCAAATTTATCTCTGCTTATAATTTTATGGTCGTAAAAATTTAGTTTAAATGAGAGATTTCATGTTTCAACAATTGTTGTCTAATAATTCATATGATTCTGTATGTAATAGTTAAAAAATTAGTAATTCTAATTCTGTGAACCAAGAATGTGTAGTCCTAATCTTTCTTTGTTGAGAAAACCCAATAATTCATAGGTATCAAGACCCACCTCGAATTCCATGTATAGATTTTAACATAAGCTTATGTGATGGTGGATTAACTATTGATACATTTAAGATCTGAGAGTGGTATATATATTGGACCTAGGTAATTGAAAATAGATCAGTGCCATGCAAGTGCATGGTCTTGCATAATTAACATAGATATGCTTACCCAACCACAGATACACTCTTCTATACAGTTCTCCAATTGAAAAATGTTGGTTGTGGAGCCTGATTATCTTCTCGATTAAGATGTTTGTTTCAGCCATGCTTGGACCCAATTCCATAATGGGGTGGTGTGGAGGGGCTTTCCCCCACACAATTGTCACTAGGGGGGCCTGGGGGGGGGGTAACAATTTTTTTTGTATCCTCCTCTTGGTGGGGGATTCAGGGGAAGTGCCCTCAAAGCGAAATATTGGGAAAAAATGCCTTGTAAAATATTGTAATTTTATAGTCAATCTTGATTGTTCATTATAAGGTCGCATATCTGACTGTAGAAGTTATTTTAGGGTTTTTTTCCGTAGAAGGTAACCCTCTCTTATGAGGGAGTTGTATTATGGCTATGTATTATCACAAATATTGTATTTTGAAAGAGGAGATTGTGAGAGAAAGAAGAGGAAGTTACATCGAGTGTGTTGTAGGTTGTATCCCTCAATTTGATGGATAATAAAAAGGAAGGACCTAGAAATTTCTCTGGTGGACGTAGCCCACACTGGGTGAACCACATATATCTGTGTCTCTATTGTATTATGTATCTTTTGTGTTTTATTTCTGCATTTTTTTTAGTTTATTTCTCCGCGATCCTATTTTTTTCTAACAAAAAATCCATGTTTCCCATTCTTTGCATGTTTGCAGAACCCAAGGAATTATCAGTGTGTTCCATTGACTAATTTGCACTAGATATATGTAAAATAGTTACTATCACAACCATTTTTTCATTGCAAAAACTAACTTGGATGCTTATCTTAACATGTCCTCCATGAGATTTGAACCCTTTACACGATAATCAAAGAAGTACTCTTCAACAAATTAGTTACTTTGGAGACATGAGGTACAAGAATGGTGCTGAATAATTGTATGCTCCTCTATAAAAGCCACAGACATGGAATTTTTTCATAGAGTCTATCCATCATCACATGCTTTTCAGAATGGCCCTTCAAGTCTGACTATTCACGTTAAATGTTTCAAGATTTAAAATGGACATGGTTATTGAACACTATGATTATAATCTTTGCTAATTCCTTCGAGGATGAAATTTAGTTTAGTTGGATTAAACAACTACAAAAATATAATTGTCTGAGTTTTAAGCAATCATGTCTATTTTTATATGGACACCTATTTTCACAATAATATGTTGGAGAATTTATCCTTTTTACATGAGATGAACACAATGGAATGGATCTAATGGTTTAGTGATATTTTCCATCTGGTGTCCATGATTTTTATTTTCGTGGAGGCATAAAATTATTGTGAAATGCTCTCATGATGATGTGATGAACAATAACCTTTATAGAGAATTCACCCTTTGCTACATGGATTTCATACATATGGAGTGCCTTGGGGTCTTGAGGTCTATTTTCTATGATCAATCAACACAACATTATAGATTTTGAGAGATTATTTCCTTAGGCATTATGTTAGGTGCCACCATGGATATCCACCATTTGAGGAGGTGTATATTTTTTTTGGTCTGTCTGAAACATATTGGGCCAATGTCAGATAACAAAATGAGAGACACTTCCACACTAAACCTAGTATAGGAGAAGAAGAATTTAATCAAGAATGTAAATGACAAAGCAATCACACAATACACAAATATTTTACCCTGGAAACGAGAAAACCAACAATCCTTGAGCATTTTTCTCTCTTGTTGTCTTATTCAATATGAATAAAAGGTTACATGTCTAACCTTGGTTCACACCTAAGACACAACACAATCAACATCATACTCTCTTTCCTACACAAGACTCTGGATTACATATGCATGACCAACAACCTACATCTAAATATTTATCTAAAGACAAGCTATCCTACGATTTATTCATTCATTATCATTTATGGTCTTATAACACACCTCTTTATAGGCTTTACAATAGGAAAACCCCTAAATACTTGGCACCCAAAAATGGTTACAAATACATGTAAATCATTGGCTACAAATCCCTCAAATGTCGAGATTCTGTTATAGTCGACTCCAAGTCGTATTACCATTCAACTACCAGTCGAACTTCATTCGGTCTTCACTCAGTCGCTGCACGTCCATCTATTGACCTCATGTTGGTTGACCTCTTCTAATTTCTATTGATGTCTTTACCATGTTGAACTGCCTCGACCTTTGACTTCAAATTTACCCAGTCAATTCACCTTGGCCTTTGACTTGTTGTCGACCCACCTTGACTTCGATCATCATTCGATTCACCTTGACTATACTTTCACTGCAAATAATATAACAACCCAACACATACATATGGAGTGCCTTGGGGTCTTGAGGTCTATTTGGTATGATCAATCAACATAACATTGCATATTTTGAGAGCTTATTTCCTTAAGCATTATGTTAGGTTCCACCATGGATATCCACCTTTTGAGGAGGTGCACATTTTTTTTGTTTTGCCTTAAGCATCTTGGGACGATGCCAGGTAACGAGATTGTTAGAAGGAAGAAACAAGTTTATCATTAGTAGTCAAAATGTTAAGCCCTAATGTTGGCTCATTACCCCTTAATTGGGGCATATTAGATTAGTAATGCTATTTTATTTATGTCGGCTTTAGGCCATTAGTTGTAATTTAGATTAGTAATGTNTATCAAGACCCACCTCGAATTCCATGTATAGATTTTAACATAAGCTTATGTGATGGTGGATTAACTATTGATACATTTAAGATCTGAGAGTGGTATATATATTGGACCTAGGTAATTGAAAATAGATCAGTGCCATGCAAGTGTACGGTCTTGTATAATTAACATAGATATTCTTACCCAACCATAGATACACTCTTCTATACAGTTCTCCAATTGAAAAATGTTGGTTGTGGAGCCTGATTATCTTCTCGATTAAGATGTTTGTTTCAGCCGTGCTTGGACCCAATTCCATAATGAGGTGGTGTGGAGGGGCTTTCCCCCACACAATTGTCGCTAGGGGGGCCTGGGGTGGGGGGGTAACAAATTTTTTTGTATCCCCCTCTTGGTGGGGGATTCAGGGGAAGTGCCCCCAAAGCGAAATATTGGGAAAAAATGCCTTGTAAAATATTGTAATTTTATAGTCAATCTTGATTGTTCATTATAAGGTCACATATCTAATAGTAGAAGTTATTTTAGGGTTTTTTTCCGTAGAAGGTAAGCCTCTCTTATGAGGGAATTGTATTATGTCTATGTATTATCACAAATATTGTATTTTGAAAGGGGATATTGTGAGAGAAAGAAGAGGAAGTTACATCGGGTGTGTTGTAGGTTGTATCCCTTCATTTGATGGATAATAAAAAGGAAGGACTTGGAAATTTCTCTGGTGGACGTAGCCCACACTGGGTGAACCACATATATCTGTGTCTCTATTGTATTATGTATCTTTTGTGTTTTATTTCTGCATTTGTTTTAGTTTATTTCTCCGCGATCCTATTTTTTTCTAACAAAAAATCCATGTTTCCCATTCTTTACATGTTTGCAGAACCCGAGGAATTATCAGTGTGTTCCATTGACTAATTTGCACTAGATATATGTAAAATAGTTACTATCACAACCATTTTTTCATTGCAAAAACTAACTTGGATGCTTATCTTAACATGTCCTCCATGAGATTTGAACCCTTTACACGATAATCAAAGAAGTACTCTTCAACAACTTAGTTACTTTGGAGACATGAGGTACAAGAATGGTGCTGAATAATTGTATGCTCCTCTATAAAAGCCACAGACATGGAATTTTTTCATAGAGTCTATCCATCATCACATGCTTTTCGGAATGGCCCTTCAAGTCTGACTATTCATGTTAAATGTTTCAAGATTTAAAATGGACATGGTTATTGACCACTGTGATTATAATCTTTGCTAATTCCTTCGAGGATGAAATTTAGTTTAGTTGGATTAAACAACTACAAAAATATAATTATCTGAGTTTTAAGCAATCGAGTCTATTTTTATATGGACACCTATTTTTGCAATAATATGTTGGAGAATTTATCCTTTTTACATGAGATGAAAACAATGGAATGGATCTAATGGTTTAGTGATATTTTCCATCTGGTGTCCATGATTTTTAGTTTCGTGGAGGCATAAAATTATTGTGAAATGCTCTCATGATGATGTGATGAACAATAACCTTTATAGAGAATTCATCCTTTGCTACATGGATCTCATACATATGGAGTGCCTTGGGGTCTATTTTCTATGATCAATCAACACAACATTATAGATTTTGAGAGATTATTTCCTTAGGCATTATGTTAGGTGCCACCATGGATATCCACCTTTTGAGGAGGTGTATATTTTTTTTGGTCTGTCTGAAACATCTTGGGTCGATGTCAGATATCGAAATGAGAGACACTTCCACACTAAACCTAGCATAGGAGAAGAAGAATTTAATCAAGAACGTAAATGACAAAGCAATCACACAATACACAAATATTTTACCCTGGAAACGAGAAAACCAACATTCCTTGAGCATTTTTCTCTCTTGTTGTCTTATTCAATATGAATAAAAGGTTACATGTCTAACCTTGGTTCACACCTAAGACAAAACACAATCGACATCATACTCTCTTTCCTACACAAGACTCTGGATTACATATGCATGATCAACAACCTACATCTAAATATTTCTCTAAAGACCGGCTATCCTATGATTTATTCATTCATTATCCTTTATGGTCTTATAACACGCCTCTTTATAGGCTTTACAACAGAAAAAACCCTAAATACTTGGCGCCCAAAAATGGTTACAAATCCATGTAAATCATTGGCTACAAATCCCTCAAATGTTGAGATTCGGTTACAGTCGACTCCAAGTCGTATTACCATTCAACTACCAGTGGAACTTCATTTGGTCTTCAGTCAGTCGCTGCACGTCCATATGTTGACCTCATGTTGGTTGACCTCTTCTAATTTCTATTGATGCCTTTACCATGTTGAACTGCCTCAACCTTTGAATTCAAATTTACCCGGTCAATTCACCTTGACCTTTGACTTGTTGTCAACCCACCTTGACTTCGACCATCATTCGATTCACCTCGACTATACTTTCACTGCAAATAATATAACAAACCAACACATACATATGGAGTGCCTTGGGGTCTTGAGGTCTATTTGGTATGATCAATGAACAAAACATTGCATATTTTGAGAGCTTATTTCCTTAACCATTATGTTAGGTTCCACCATGGATATCCACCTTTTGAGGAGGTGCACATTTTTTTTGTTCTGCCTCAAGCATCTTGGGACGATGTCAGGTAATGAGATTGCTAGAAGGAAGAAACACGTTTATCGTTAGTAGTCAAAACAATGAATCTAATGACAATACACTGTAGAGGAGGATCCTGGTAATAAAGGGGAAATATTTTCAGTGGATTAGAGAGGGGTGTTTTTAGGCTTGTTTTAAGATGTGTTCCAATAGTAGGGGTAATAAATATATTGTCCTCCCTATAATAACAATGTTTTCTTTTGAAATTTTGTTTGATTAAGGTAAAATGAATTGCAGAACATTCAATGGTTTTTATGCTTGAGGATGATCTACAATTATGTTATAGTGATACCCATGAAGACTACAAACTTTGATCTTTAATATTTGACCATGAGAGTATCCTTTATCATTATTCAAAATCTTGGAGAAACTTTATTAGCACCACAAAATACGCTCAATAATTAATTCCATGTAGACAACTGGAAAACTAATTACAATTATGTATTTATAATTTATGGGATTTCTACAAACATTGTGGCCTATATGGCTGCTACAGAGTCTTTTACATCCTCCTTTCTACTCCAATATCCCACTCACTCACTTAAATAGTAAATCAATACAACAAGAATGGAACCCCTTTCTTTCCTAGTGGCCCAATATTTAACATGTCCTGATAGTCATCTAGGGTTAAGGTTAGGGTTTTTGCATGCCTCAACACCCAATTAGGGTTAGGGTTTTCAATCCTTTAGTATCTTTTTGAAAGTCTACATGAATATTTCACTAGAATAGTTTGTAATACCCAAGTTTGGAATATTGAAAAGTATTAGGTCATATTATGTATAAATTGTAAATACAAGTTTATAATGATGGGTGTCAAGCCATGTGATCTTAAATAAATGACCCTGCTACATGATGTAAATATGTCAGTATGAATTCCTAGTATATAGCTGAAGGCGATTGCTTGACTAGTGAATGTTTAGGCATGCTTGATGTAAATATTCTCTCATGGATCATGCGGTAGACTTGCCATGATGAAGTCAAGCTATATAAATATTAATGTTGGAATATAATATTTAATGGTCCAAGATGGCTATGGGGAGCATAAGAAGGGCTATGAATTTACTAGAAGGGAAGAAAAAAGGAGGCATATGGGAAATTGAATCCTTTATTGCTAAGTGTTAGCCTTGGAACTCATATATTTTCCACCATGTGCCTTGAATGAATCCATCCACCTCCTTTGAATTATCAAATCAATAATTGAATGATGTAAGAGGTTGGAAAGGAATTTTTCCCACTTAGTTATGGGAGCATGGCCTTAGTAAAATTATCATAGAAAAGCGTAAGAGTCATACATTCCTTCTTTCATAAGTAATGCCAGACATAATTTTCCATAATTCTCTCATCACCATTCCCTCTAGAATTCATTCTAGCATTCCCATGTTCATGCTCTACATTGCTCGTGCATTTTTATCCATTGCTAACCATGAACCAATCTGGAAAATTGACCAAATCAACACTTTGAAGAGGAATATGAAAACCTTGAATGAAAGATAGATGGTTGTAGGTGAGCATAGAGGTTGGGAAAGTTAGGAATGCATTATCCACAATGTGTTTGTTGCTATTTGAATAATTGGGGGTCAAGTGTTGTTTTTGCAAGAAATTCTCGCAAAGCATACAATAGATTGGGATCTTTTTGTAATACCCCAAGGATGAGCCCCTGATGAATTGTAATGATTTTTAATGAAGTTTATAGGCTAGTGAAACATGTATTTATAAGGTAGGAAGCTTATAGGTTTATTAGGACGAAGATCCTAGATACTAAGGCTAGTGAGCCTATTTTTGTATATGCAATTATGCAGAGCATTAAAAAAAATATCATTGTGTGTAGACCAACCACGAAGAAAGAGTTATGGGGGACTAAACTCCACTAGGAATGGAAAGGGGAAGGGGGTCTAGAGACTAGGAAAAAGGGGCTAATATTGATGGCTTAACCCAAGGGAATATTATAATGTATTTCCTAAATTACTAAGGTTTGGGAAATAAACCTTGTTATACTAAGTTCCTTTGGGGAGAGGAACAAAACTCCAAGTGGAGAGGAAAGAGCTCCTGGAGAGCAAAGTGTCATCCAGGAAGCATGCAAATTTATGTGGGAAATTCCATCCTTGTGAGGGGATCTCTCACCATTCTCTCTAGACTGACCATTATTGCCATCCGTTTCCCCATTCACTCACACCCTGAGCAGTCACATAGTCAACCTTTTTCTGCCATTGTTGAAACCTCTGCCATCTTGAACCTATTTAATTTGTTGAGTCATCCCTTGCTTTACCCGATTTTTCTATTGTGGTTACCCGTTGGAATTAAGAGATGGACATAAGAAGAAGATTGTTAGGCCTTTGGTTTGAAGAGGAAGGTTTTCAGGGTCGTGGGTTGAAGAAGTAGGTTTTCAAGACTGTGAGAAACTCTCTCCAGGTGAGAGGGGTTTTTGGGGAAGTTATTTCTCCTGAAGGGAGTCCAACAACACCTACAGAGCTATGACAATTCCTGATCTGGCCTATTTTTGAAGCCTTGGAAGGGAAGTGGAGCATCCAATGGACTATGGAAGAGTGAAGGTATATATTCCTGGGGTGGGACAGGCATGCGGGGAATGAGATTCTGTGAGTAGTGGGCATAAGTGGGATCCTTGGAGGGAATCCATCCTGTTGCATTATGAAGCTTTCCGTAGTCTCAAACTAGCCTAGGAATCCCTTTACCCTGGGTGGAGTTTAGTCCCAACTCAGGGGTGACCCACTGCTGATAGCTTGGAGCAACGTGGTCTAAGGCTGGGAGGTTCATGGAAGGTCTGCATGCAGTTGGTGGTATTCTCATAAAAATATAAGTACCATTTCTATGTTAATTTGTATGTTGTGTATCATGTACATGTATTTATATTTATAATAATGACATGTGTTGTTGCATGTATGTTTTACTATGATTTTCAGCATGAATCTGTGTATGAGAAAAATGTGTTATCTCTGTTAAATTTTCATTATATATATATATA
>SNQJ01S0124061.1:37385-62419 GCA_010110895.2 Picea sitchensis
ATGTTATGAGCTTGAAAAGAGCATGCATAGCCCAGTGGCCTAAGACTAGGGTGTACTACAAATCTGTATTAGAACTGGGTCAGTTTGGTTTTGAGGTGGCGCTTCCCAGCTTAGATGGTCGGGGGCACTTGGAAATTGGTATCAGAGCTGAGAAAGAGTGATTATTTTTGGTGGCATGAAATGCTTGGGTGAACAAAGTTGGTTTTGAAGTAGCGTGTCTCGACAAGGCAACCCGGGTATGCTACAAATTGGTATCAGAGCCCATGGTTTCAACACTGAACTTGGATGGGCCACAAATGTGGAGTTTGGAGTCAAAATTCCATAAGGAATTGATATACAAAGTGCTAGAGCAACGTTGTGTGAGATCTTGGGTGGTATTGGAAATCTCAGGAGGTATATAGGTTCGAGAAATTTAGTAGAGAAAGGAGACCACACCAATCATGGTATTGGAACACAAAGTTTAAATTTGGGCCATTGGATATGTTAAGAGGAAGACATATCCCTTGCAATTGTCAGATCCATATAAGGTGCATGGAGGTTAAGAACAAAAGTCCTTCAGACTTTTCCCCTCCAACAATTTTAAAACTATAGCAGAGAAAAATTCCAAAGTCCAAAACTCCAAAGCACTGGAGCCTCGAAGTCTTGAAGTCTCGTAGTGCCGAAGTGACGTGGCATGATGATGTCACCTAGGGTGACATGGACCTACCCTAGGTATGCCATGTGTCACTTGTTTTGTACCTTTGATAGGCCCTTAGTATCGATTGGGACCTGACATGTGTCACTTGATGGTGGGGCCACAAGTCACCACTTTGATTGGTGACAACTGGACTACGTGGGCCCCGGGAGGTTAAGAAGTTTGAGAGTTTAGCGTTCGGGGAAAAAATGTTGGAAGAACTTCTAGACCTCCAAAGTCCCGAAGTCCCGAAGTATCGTAGTGACATGGCTTTATGACATCACCTGGGGTGATGTGGACACACAAGATGCATGCCACGTGTCATTGTGCTCTGTGCTTTTGAAAGGCTGATTTTTCGAGTTAGGACTTGACACCTGTCACCCCTCATATTGGGCTACATGTCCACTTCTTGGAATCTGCCACGTAGCACCTGGGTGTGCAGTACTAAGTGGACCCAAGGATTTTTCCACTTCGACGTTCAGAAGGAATGGATTAATAGTAAGGAGAAACCCTCGAAGCGATGAAGAGCGGAGTAAATCCTCACTGTTCATCGGGAGGGGACACGTGGCAGTAGATCCTGTGGTCTGGAGGATTCAAGGCATAAGTAGTTGAGGTCGAGGAATTTCAGAGGCTCGAAGGCTAGAGTCCATCACGACCGTTGATCATAGAGGACGTGTGGCACCAGATACCATAGTTCATAGGAATGGTATTCAAGAGGATTTGAGTTGTAGAATTGCTGAGAGTAGAGAAATCCCGAAGGTTGGAGTTAATCTCAACCATTGATTAGGAGATAACACATGGAGGAAAGAGATTGAATCTCCAATGAATCGACACTTTGGGATATTTTTTGATATGTTCTTTGGAAACCACCGAAGCTGGAGTCCAAGAGCTCCTATCCACCATATATCTGAACAGAGAATGTGGACCATTGATCCACCATCCTTCGCAAGTTCGCCAGTTTGGCGATCCAAGATGTTTGTGTTGTGTAGAAAGGGAAACCTCCGAAGCTTCGGAGCCCTGAAGTCCAAGGCTCCGTATAAGCACATAACTGTTAACACTGGGTCATAGCCTATGGTCACATGAGATGAGGGGGTCGAAGAAAAAGGGCTAAGTGCCCGAATTGTTTTTTTGAAAACAGAGAAGGGCTTAGAGAAGGAGCCCGTGGGGTTTTTATTTTGTACAAAACTACACCTAATGAAGTAAATAAGTCCTGTAAACCTGAAAAGAGGATCCAAAACAGGTCCAAGAGCCAATTCCACTCTGAGATGACAAAAATAAATCCATGTACATGGATTGCATCACTGAAAAGACAATTTGTTCAAGTATCCATAACTCCCTGCTCAAAATTCAGAATTGAGCATGGAAGAGGGCATTGGAAAGGTCTTGAGTAGTAGAATATAATTTTTCACCAAAAAATTAGATTTGAACTGTCAATTTCTCAGGAAATCAAAAAAAAAAAAAATTGATATATTAATGAATCAAAATGGTTCGTGTTTACATGAAATTATTGAGAACAATTAGCCTGACAAAGTTCTGTTGGTTGCACATTTTGCAGAATCAACAGCTGCCAGAACAGAGCAGAGTTATCACAAAGTGTAGAGATATGGGTGATGCACTAGAGGCTTATAGCCAGGAATATGAAAGCAGAGGAATGAATGTCCAGTTGGGTATGGAAGGAAAAAACTACAATGGACATGGAGAAGAAAAGGATGATATCATAAATATGGTAGAGACCATTAGAAATTTACAAAAATATGTCCATAGCCACAAGGATGATAATGAAAGTCTTATTAAATCCAAGGAACAACAAGAATACTTCAACATGAAGTTAATACAGAGCCTGGAAATAGTTGAAAATAAGTTGGGTAAGCATATTGTCGTTATTAAATTCACGAAACATTCGTTAAAGCTCATAATAAATCCAAATCTCATGTAATCCAATAATATTAAAAGAATTTTTTATGATTGATTGAACTATTAGAATAATACATGATGAAATTAAGTAAAAACAAATATGCCAAGATGTAAATATCGATAGTAGCACCACCTTTTGTCAAAAGTAGAAAAATAATCTCAAGATAGAAAAAGGAGTTGTATTGCAGAGATACACTAACAACATTTGGGTGTGAGGATCAACAATTTCATTGGTCCAGAGCATATAATTATCAATACGTGGTGAAATTAAGTAAAAAAAAATATTCCAAGATGTAAATATCAACAGTAGCACCATCTTTTGTCAAAAGCAGAAAAATAATGTCAAGCAAGAAAAAGGAGTTGTATTGCGGAGATACACTAAACACACTTGGGCATGAGGATCAACAGTTTCATTAGTCCAGAGCATACACTTATTACAAGACTCTTTTTTCGAGCGAGAATAAAATGAACTTAATTTGGACCTTAGGAATAACATTAGCAGGTTGTGTTTGGGAAGTGACAAATTTCAAAGAAATTGTTCAATGGTGCGCAAACAAGTTCAACTCTAAGAAAAGAATAATTCAATTGCAAGGACATCAACCCATCTCTATATCTCCTTCAACATTATCTAGAATTCTATGAATCCCTCTACCTATGTTTCGATTCAAAAATGAAGAGGCCGACGAGTTTTTGAAGTAGCATAAAGGAGGGCAGAGGTTTCTAATCAATTATTTGGAGGACCCAAGCAATAACCCTGATGCTCCCAGGATTGAGGTAACCTCACTAAAATACACATATAGATAATTTTCATGGTTGTTTACCTACATTATTGGTTTGTAATATATTGTGTTTATACCAAATTTTTTTATATATGCCCTGCATTATGCTTTACATGAAAAATCCATTATAGATTGGGGTTATCTTATTTCAAGTGAAATTTCTTTCCAATTGAGTAACCTTAAAAAGACTCAAAATTTTTACATGACTTCTTAACTCATCTTCTCCATCGATTATGGTTAGGTATTTGAAGACTTTCCAAGGGAAAAACATGTTTATTTTAAGTTGGAACCAATTTATGCATGGTACTTGGTTTTGTATAGACATGAATCTCAGTACAATTTTTACTAGTTCATAACAATTTCATTTCAGAATTTAAAAGGTTGATTTTTGGTCATAATACATCAATACTGTCTCTTGAAGCATCCACTTTCCTCTCTGGAAAAGGAGTTTATGAAACTTCTGAAGAATTTACTGTTATTAGGATGTTTGGTAGTGAAGAGAAGCCTTTTCTTCTCCCATTCTATGTATCAGATATACTCTTTTCCAAGGAAATGTGTAGGACGTAAAGGACTTGGGCCTATTTCTTATATGATAAGAGGAAAAAATAATTCATACGCCTACCATAAAAAATTGGGGAATTTACTGTGAAGCATATAACTCACCTTGATGAACTGGAAAGACATCATGAACACCTATGCTTAAAGGAAGCTAAATTCGTTAAGGGATATGAGCGTGATAACAAATTTACTGCACACATGGAATTGATTGGGTACTCTTCATATTTCACTAAAGTTGAACAATTTTAGGAGGGTGGTGGAGATAATCTAGATATCCATGAAAGCGTGACGTACCAAGTTTCAGATGAAATGGAAGAAATAAATAACACCAATGAAAGTCACAGGTATGGAAGTGACGAATAAAAACCCTAATTCACAAAAAATGTCCCAAAGGATTACTCCATCAGGAACAAAGTATAAAACCAATAGAATGGAGATGAGAAACACATCAGTTGGAGGGTCAGATGATGGTGGTGATAAAGACCCAACTGGAAAAAGTCTCGAAAAATATCATATTGCATATACTTCTGTTAAAATAAAAATAAATAGATCATAAACATGGTTAAGAATACCTAAATTCAAGGAGAGTCCAAATGCAATGGACATAGATGAGATCATTGAAGAGCCTAGTTGGTCTGCACAATGACTATTAGAAACTAAGGAAATTGTTGATGCTATGATTAACCAGGATCGTGAAATATTCAAGGAGGAGTCTGTTACTTTTCACCATGCGACTTACAATTGTGAGTCTAAGAAATTGTTATTGGAGAAAGTCAATAATAAAAATAAAAGGTCACCAGATAGATGGAAATATTCAATTGAATTTGATGGATTTGCACTGTAAAAAGTTGCAAAGTTCCATAGAGAAACTGGAGAATATTTAAAACAATCTATTGATAATATGGAAAAAGAAAATTCAGAGTTGAAAAGGAGGGTAAAAGAGTTAGAATTTTCCTTGATACGGGGGCCATTGTTTCCCAAACCTTTGAATTCAATCCAACCTGCATTTTTGTTAGAGAATGTTCCAAAAAGCAACATAAAATAAAAAGGCTCATTAAGTTTATTACAAGCAATAAGAAAATATATTATTGATGCCATACCTAAGAGAATTGATATAATTCAAGAAATTTGGGAGCTTTCCCAAAGTATTGCTACCTTTTCATCAAGAATACAGAACTCAAGTAATACCTACAAAAAGACTTAGAAAATGATGAAGGATTTTATAGAGAAGATGTGAACACATTCTTAGCTAAAGTATTGAGCTTAAGTGAATCTCACAGAAAAGAAAAAAAAATTCCTTTGATGTACCAGATGAAGTAGGTCGATGCATGTTGGCTGAGAATAATTAAAGAATTGAAATAAATGATACATGAAACTAATGTTTTGAGAAAAAAATGAGTGATTTGTTTCTTAAAATTATGGATGTTACAAAGGAGCTTGATGGTCCCAATTTATTGATTGATACCAGCATTTTATCAAAAGAATCCTTAATGGGACAACTTAATGCATTAAATTTTTCGTGGGAAAATGAATTTACCAAAACTATATACTTTTCTGAAGAGGAAGTTGAAAAATGGTTAGTTCGATATATCAACATAAATGATGAAGTTGATGAAACATTGCATCAATCAGAGATGGATACGAGAGAATTTGATAATCAATTATTTGAAATTAAAACTAAGCATGGAATCATTGTAGCGCCTTTAAGGGAGTACATCCAATAGTGGTTGAAAAATGAATTAATCAGAGTTATTGTTGATCCATATTTTTTACCAGTCCAGTGTCGTCATTTATCCACCCTTAGGATTTCTTTTACATCAAAACATTTCCAAGCACTTATTCATTTTTCAGATGATGTGGAGTGGGCCAAAACAAATATAAAATCTACATGTCTGTAGGTATTTTGTACTATTGGTATGCTTTCCCACTATTTACACTTCTTATATTTTACCGTCGACTACCTTTAAATTCACTTTCATTTTGTATACCTAGTCATTTATCGAAAATGTGGATGTGGAGTTTCATAACAATTGTTAAACCTTTTAGAATTCCTAGGTACGCAACCCCACACTCACATAAACACTTTACTCTTTTTTTTTCCTTTCCATTTTCTTTCGATACTTAGTCAAAAGTCAAGAAATATGGATGTGGAGCTACATACCTTCCCTCAATTATTTCTTGGGTCTGTAGGCCTATAGGTCCACAAGTCTACAAGTTCACATTCACTTTTCACTTATTTTCATACTTTTCCATATTTTTCATTTTGGAGTGGGTTTCCTTACTCTTCCTTATATCCATGTTCATAGGTTCGCATGTCTGCATCCCTCTTAACACTTGACCATATTCAATATCAAAATGCATACCTTTTCACCCCTTTCCCGAAGGTGTATTCACAAACATTTAAATCCACAACTATGCTATTTTGAATTTCCGTATTATGCATTTCACTATTCCCATGCATCATTTCTCACTTTCATACTCAAAAATTTTCTTCCATCATCACATCACATCGCCACTTCCTGTCATAGTTATTATCCCTTCCGCATCACATTCCACTTATAAAATCATAATGTCATTATAAATGCATAACACGTCAATTAAAGGTCACAATAAATCCAAATCCCATGAAAATTGATGACATTTAAATCATGATCTATGACTAATTGATTTACCAAGGCAGTGCATGGTAGAATTTAATAAAATAAAAATGCCAACGTGTAAGTATTGATAATAGCGCTACCTTTGCAGAAAAGAATAAAATATGTCAAGTAATAAGTAGGAAATGTTTTGTGGAGATACATTGAAGACATTGGGTCATGAAGATCAATATTTCCAATGGTCTAGGGCATATAAATACTACAGGTCTCTTTCTCCAGCCGAGAAAAAGACAAACCCAATCTAGACCTCAAGAATAACATTAGCAGGTTGTGTTCCAGAGGTAACTGATATGAAATAGATTGTTCAATGGTGCACGGATAAATTCATCTCTGAACGAAGAATAATCCAAATGCGATGTCATCAACCCATTTCTCTAGCTCCTTCAACATCCTCTAAAATTCTATGACTCCTTGCACCAACTATGCAATTCAAGAGTGAGGAAGCTGATGAATTTCTGAAGCAACACAAGGTAGGAAAAATACTTCTGAGAAACTACTTGGAAGATCCAATCTAAAACCCTGGTACTTTCAGAATTAAGGTAAATGTGCTAAAATACCCATACAAAGAATTTTCATGGCTATTTTCCCACATTCTTGGTTTGGAATATACTATATTTGTATCATTAAATTTTATATATGCTATGCATTATGTCCCGCATGAAAAAACTATTATCGATTGGGGTTATATAATCTCAAGTGAAATTTCCTTCCAACTGAATAACCTCAGAAAGATGTAGAAGTTCTATTGGAAATATGGAAATACAGGTTGGCATTGATGGCATTGACATTGATAGTGTAACATATATATAAATCTAAAACAGAGAAGAACATGTTGACCTATTGATTGTGATGGTTATGAGGCACTCTGTTATTACAATCTTTGTGATGTTCCTGGAAGATAGGGGTTGTCTTTGTGAGAATGCTCATACTAAATATCCTATTACTGATATTTTACAGTAGACCTCTACTTTCCAATGCCAGTGTTTTCCTATCCTGGTGCTCATACTAACTATCCTATTACTGATCTTTTACAGTAGACCTCTGCTTGGCAATGCTGGTGTTTTCCTATCGTGGTGCTCATACTGAATATCCTATTATTGACCTTACAACAGAGGTGTTTTCCAATACACATCTACTTGATAATGTTGGAAGAGTATTTGTCCATGTATAAATAATATGCAGGCCTCCATACTTCTATCAATTGAGATGCATGTGAAAATAAATATGGGTTTCCAAGATATGGACAAAAAACTCCAGATGAAGTGCATTATGTAAAAAATATCAAATCCGTAAGTGATGGCCCAATTGTTGATGGATTTGGGAATAGTCGTAGTGATACTGATGAAGAACCTTAGCGAGGTGGAATTTTTTTTGGTTCTCGAGGATTTACTGAAACACTAAAAGAGAAGGTTCTCGATTTAGAGGGACATATGAAGTTATCAATAGTCAAGAGTGAAGAATCTAAATAAATTGCAAGACAAAATGAGGAAGATTGTGTCAAGTCTTTTAGAAGGGTTGTGGAATTGGATAACTTATGTGTAATATCTTAGTCAAGGACAAAAGAAATAGAGAAAATTGTAACTGCACTACAAAATGAAATTTTAGGGCTCCAACAAAAACATAGTGACAATGAGAAAACACAAGAGACTCTGAATGTAGAAAAAACAAAATTGTTCAAGGTCGAGGAATGTTAAAGAATTCAAATAATGATTTAAAACACACAGAAATTCCAAATGACTATTTGTTGAAAATCAAGGATCTTGAGACTACACTTGGCCTTGAGACAAAAGGAAATGACCTTGCAAGAGAAGTTGGCAGATGCTGATCTTAGGAGAAAATAATTAGAAGTCTTAATGGTCAAAGGAACATGCCAGGAGATAGAGAAGCGCCACCTACATATTACTTATGCTTCTTATCCAAACAGTGTGAGGCCAGAAGAAGTCTTGCAAGAAGATTTGGCTATGGTGCAAAATTCACCAAAGACTTGTTTATATAAATGTGACTAGTTGAAGTCAATTCGTCAAGATATTACAGTGAAACATATTAGAAATGAATTTCCTATAATGGTATGGGTTCCTCCATTAATGTGAGAAATATATAGACAAGAAAGTGTCTGGGGAAGATTATTAATAAGAAACTAGACTCTGAAATTATCACCTTGCTCACATACGACGATTGCAAAGAAAGAAGTGTTGACTGCGAAGATTCAGCAACCATCTGATCAAGTGATCGACGGTGTTGATTAAATCATCTATTTGGGAATTATCCCACATTTTTAAAGTTTGAGTTGGTTTATATACACCATCATCACTACACCTATTCTACGCATAGTGCAAGGGTATGGTGGGGGATCTAGGTGCTTCGACTTCACAAAGAATATCACCAGGTTGGAGCCTGGGATGACCTGTCAGGCCTCCTACCTTTTGGAAGAAGCGATAAAAAATGTTGATCTACTGATAGAGATGATCTCATGCATTGGATAAATATTCTTTTTAAACTCTTTGCGTGATAGTCATATGAGTGATTGTGGGCTTAGGAGCGTTCGTTATTTCAGTCGGTGGTGAGACTTCCAACTTTATCAGGATCTTTGGAATAACGCCAAGTCTAGAGGGTCACCAAAATTCGCTACCTTGTGAATAAACTTTCAAATGTTGAGACCGCTATTACTGTCGAAGTTTTGGCATACTACCAATTATGGATGTTCACCAAAAATAGTTAAAAACCCTGCACAACACCAAAGATATCACACTGTCACGATTTTGGTAAAATGACAAATTTATGGCGAACGTGGATCACACAAAGAAGATAGCAGAGGATATTAAAAATCCACCATAAATTATTAAAGGTTTACATGTTGTCATCACCAAAATTAGTAAAACCCTGCGGTAAAACAAAGACAGTAACCTGCACGAAAAAACAATTAGATTGAATATTGGGTAAATCATCCATGCATTAAAAGATGGAATTAAATCAAAGAAGAAAGATAATTTTGTTTAATCAATGGTAATTAGATTTATAATCTATTAAATGAATACGTATGATGTTTATGAAGAGTTGCATCAAAAAGATTAAAGACTTATACGTATGTTGAGATGTGTAGAAGAAATGGTGTGTCTTTCAAAGAATTATTGAAGATCGAGAACAGAAGGAGACATAGCAACAACTATGAAACCTATTTTTTGATATAGAATACCATTACTGGACTGTATATCCTATTTCCAGATTGATGAAAAGAGGGTGGCAGGGAGGTGCAAGGGTAGGTTGGAGCCGTCAGGGGAGTAGGTGCTTCCTTGTCAGTTGTAGCTGACTAAATAGGGGGTTGTACCCTCCTACCAGTTGGAGATGGTGAACAAGGGGTGTGGGTGAATCCTGATCAATGGGTGTTGATCTAAAGAGGAAGAGCATATTTCTTCTATTGTAACTTGTAAAACAAAATTTTGCAGTTAATAGAAAAGTGTTTGTGGTTTTCCCAATTGAGTTCCATGATAAAACATTATGTCTAAATTTTGTTTGCATTGACAAAAGTAAAAATTTTGATAAATTTATTGTGTCACCCCTCCCCCCCTCTTAATGACAGGAGACGATCCTTCAATTGGTATTAGAGGGGGTCTCTTCATGAAGGTTTACATCACTTAAAGAGAAATATACATCAGAATGGATCAACAGTTGAAGATGTCATTAAAATTCCCCCCTATTTGATGGTGAAGACTATGTTTTATGAAGTGTTAGAATGAAAGTCTATTTGATGTCCATTGGATTGGAAGTATGGAAATTAGTTGAAAATTGATATGATGTTCCAAAAGTCAGTCCCATAGAAGTAGAAGACAAGAGCAAATTTTGGGAACATGCAAAGGCTTTAAACACACTACAATCTAGACTGAGTAAGAAGATCCTTTCTAAAGTAATGAACTATAAAATGCAAAACATCTATGGGATAAATTGAAAACTATATATGCAAGATATTCCAAGGTAAAGAGGGCCAAACTTCATAATCTCAAAGTAAAATATGAAGGATGAAAAAAATATCTTAGAGTACTTCGAAAGAGTTGATAATATTGTTAATGCAATCAAAGGTTTAGGAGTAGAAGTATTAGACAATGATTTAGTTGAAAAGATACTAAGAACACTACCTATGTTGTATAATCCTAAAATGTTCACTCTTGAAGATCAAGACAATCTAGATCAACTCACCATGGATGAATTGTATGGAATACTCATAGCCTATGAGTTAATATTAGGTCATGAGAGCCTCCCAAAAGGACAAACAACATTCAAGGTTCTCGAGAAAACAAAAAATCAGAAGCAAAAACCTCAACCCACCCATCATGAAGACTATGATGTAGAAGAAGACAATTTTACTAAAAAACTTCAGAAAGGATCAGGGAGGTACAAAGGAAAGATGCCTTTCAAATGTTTTAATTGTGGCAAGGTTGGCCACTTTGCAGCCAAGTGTCCCTATCCTAAGGAGGACCCTAGAGATGAAAAAGAAACAAATAAACAATACAATAAGAAGCGAAAACCCCACTATAATAAAAAGTATTACAAAGGGAAAAATATTTTTTACTCAAAAGAAGAAAACAACATTTCATCAGAGTCTAGTGACAGTGATGATGATGAAGTCCTTTTTCTAGGTATTGAAGAGTCTAATGATATAGAAGAAATTGAGCATGAAGAATATTCATAAGATGAAGTAGAGGTTAATATGGAAGAAGAACTTCTCAGTGCTTTGGATGAATTAAGAAGATACATAAACATATATAGACAACTGGTTTTTTTTGTAGTTGAACAAAAAGAAAAACATGAACATAAAGAAAAAGAGATGGAGAAACTCATGAGAAACCTGAAAAACCAAATCCTAGAAGAAAATAGGATGGAATAAAGTCTAGAAAAGTATCTTAAAGAGAAACAAATAACATGTGAAAGAATGGAGGCATAATTAGTTCACTTAAGAAAAGAGCTTGATGCAAAACTTATTCAAACAGGATAAGAAAATAGCTCTAAAATCTTAGATAATATTATTACCACACAAAGGGATTCAAGTAACAAAAATGGAGTAGGTTATTCTCAATAAGAAAACCAATTTAACTCAAAATCTTTTGCAACTTCTCTCCTCGGTACGTTCAAGAAGAAAGATGAAGAAAAGACAAGCAACGATAAGAACTCCAGAGGATTACTTCCACCCATCAAGAAGGAATATAAGACAACACCAAAGAAGGTTGATCAAAACATGTATCCTCACATTTTCTTTGGTTATTTCTTTGCATTCTCTAATTTTGGACACAAAGCTATGAATTGTAGAGAATATGGAAGGAAAAACTTTAGGGTTAAGGACTATAACCTTAAAGATAACCAAACATTAGATCAAGTTAAAAGAAGAAATTATAGCTCCTTTGCACCTCTAAAATCTTATATAAGATTATTACCACACAAAGGGATTCAAGTAACAAAAATGGAGTAGGTTATTCTCAATAAGAAAACCAATTTAACTCAAAATATTATGCAACTTCTCTCCTCAGTACGTTCAAGAAGAAAGATGAAGAAAAGACAAGCAATGATAAGAACTCTAGAGGATTACTTCCACCCATCAAGAAGGAATATAAGACAACACTAAAGAAGGTTGATCAAAACAGGTATCCTCACATTTTCTTTGGTTATTTCTTTGCATGCTCTAATTTTGGACAAAAAGCTATGAATTGTAGAGAATATGGAAGGAAAAACTTGAGGGTTAAGGACTATAACCTTATAGATAACCAAACATTAGATCAAGTTAAAAGAAGAAATTATAACTTTTTTGCACCTCTACAAGAAGGGAACTTAGAATGCTTCAGATGTCATAATTATGGACATACAACAAGTAATTGAAAATTAATGGAAGTCTTAGAAAAACCAAAGTTCATTGGAGAACAAAAGAAGCTTTGGAAAGAAAAAACATAAAAAGAGGAATGTCTTAATGCCTTGAAATCCCAAGATAAAGAAGATATTTGGTATGTTGACAACGGTTTCTCAAAACATATGACAGGAAATAAGGACAAGTTTTTGAACTTAAAGAAAAAAAAGGGTAAAGTTACATTTGGTGACAATGCTTGAGGTAACATACTTGGGAAAGACACNGATAAAGAAGATATTTGGTATGTTGACAACGGTTTCTCAAAACATATGACAGGAAATAAGGACAAGTTTTTGAACTTAAAGAAAAAAAAGGGTAAAGTTACATTTGGTGACAATGCTTGAGGTAACATACTTGGGAAAGACACCGTGAATTTGGGAAAAGACAAAGCCAAGGATGTGTTGCTTGTTGAAAAACTGAAACCTAGCCTATTAAGTGTTAGTCAAACCTGCGACCAGGGGCCCATTTTCATCTGTGATTCCCAGAAATGTGAGATTAGGAGAGAGGACTAAGGAAAATTGGTTGGTACTTCTCCTAGAACTCCTAAGAATGTATATATACTAAATACAAAATTGAATGAGGAGTATCATATAAATTTAGTATATGAAAGTTTTTTATGACATAGAAGGTTGGGGAACATTAACTTTGACAATTTAGTGAAATTTAGCAATATTGGGGTAGTAAAGATCTTGTCAAAGATCACAAAGCCCTCAAATCCTATGTGTAGACATTGTCAACTAGGGAAGAAAACTAGGATAAGGTTCAAAACAAAAGAATACTCAACCTCAAAACATTTAAATCTTGTTCACACTGACCTCTGTGGACCTACAAGTACCAAGAGTTTGCAAGGAGAGTCCTACTTTATGTTGTTCATTGATGATTTTACTAGAATGGCTTGGGTATGTTTTCTCAAGGAAAAATTAGAAGCACTTAACAAATTCAAATATTTTAAGACCCTTGTTGAAAATGAAGCAAAGACAAAAATAAATTGTCTTATATCAGAAAATGGTGGTGAGTTCACCTCAAAAGAGTTTGACCTCTTCTATGAAACTCATGGAATAAAAATATAATTCTCTGTTGCCAGAACACCTCAGCAAAATGGGATTGTTGAGAGAAGGAATAGAACAATCCAGGAGGCTACACGGACTATGCTCAATGAAGCACTATTGTCTGATGAATATTTGAGGGAAGTTGTAGGCACAACAATATACATACTAAACTGAGGTCAGCTTAGGATTAATAGTAATAAGAATCCTTATGAACTATGGTTTGGGAGAGCTCCTTCGGTAAAATACTTCAAGGTTTTTGGAATTAAGTGTTACATCAAAAGTCTTGATGAGAATCTCAGAAAATTTGATGCTAGATATGATGAAGGTATTTTTATTAGATATGCTTCTACCAAGAAATAATACAAATGCTACAATCTTAGCTTACATAATATTGTTGATAGTGAAAATGTTAAGGTGGATGATTTAAAAACAATAAAGATCAAACATCAAGAGACCATACTTGACAATGAAGATGAAGATGATGATGAGTCAGTTGGTACACAAGCAGAAGAAGTAGAAGATAATAAAGAAGAAAAGGAAGATATACAAGAGGATGAAATGGATACCAGTGAATACGAGGAAGATATTTGAGAAGAAGAGATAAGAGAAGAATCCTCAAGAAGAGACATAAAGACATCCTCAAGAATAACTCAAAAGAATCATCTTGAAGAACTGATTATTAGAAATAAAAGAAATGGAGTGAAGACAAAAAGACAACTCTTGTATCAGACAAAAATAACACTTTTGTCACATATTGAGCCCAACTCAATCAAAGAGGCATGCAAAGATGAGAATTGGGTCAATGATATGAATGAATAATTTGACCATATTGAAAAAAATAAAACTTGGGAACTGGTTCCAAGACCAAAAAATAAGAATGTCATTGGAACTAAATGAGTGTATAAAAAAAAAGTGAATGAGAATGGGAAAGTAATCAGGAAACAATCCAGATTGGTATGTAAAGGGTATGCTCAGGTTGAAGGGGTATACTTTGAATAAACCTTTGCACTTGTGGCCCAATTAGAGGCAATTAGGATGTTCTTATCCTTTTCCAGCTACAAAAAATTAAAAGTATACCAGATGGATGTCAAGTCATCATTTCTCAATGGAAACTTAGAAGAGGAAGTCTATATTGAGAACCCAAAAGGATTTCAATTAATTAACAAAGGAGACTATGTTTGTAAACTAAAAAAAACACTCTATGGGCTAAAACAAGCACCCAGAGCATGGTATGCAAGGCTAGATTCTTATTTACAAGTACAAGTCCTCAAAAGTGGATCAACAGACAACAATATTTATTGTAAGATTGTTGGTGATAGCATGATTATTGTGGAAGTATATGTTGATGATATTATATTTGGGAGTGATAACGACAAAATGAGTAAGGACTTTGCTAGGAGGATGTAGCAAGAATTTGAAATGTCCTTGCTTGGTAAAATGAATTTCTTTCTAGGATTACAAATAGTACAGTCCAAAAGGAGATTCTTTATCCATCAATCCAAGTATGTTAAAGATATGCTTAAGAAATTCCAGTTAGAGGATTGCAAAACTATCTGTACACCTATGACAGTTGGATGAAAACAAAGCAAGGAAGATGAGTCCAAAGATGTAGATCCAAAACACTACAGATGAATGATTGAGAGTTTACTCTATGTAATAGCTTCTAGACCTGATGTCAAGCAAGATGTTGGAATGGTGGATATATTCCAAGATGCACCAAAAGAGAGCCATGTTCAAATTGTGAAAATAATCTTTAGGTATTTAAAAGGAACCATAGATCTTGGTTTGTGGTACCCTGTCAATAATTCATTCTCTTTAAAGGCCAATTCAGATGCATATTGGGCAGGTTGTGTAGATGATAGAAAAATTACAAGTGGAGGAGAATTATTCTTGGGAGAATCATTGGTAGATTGGATAAACAAGAAAGAATCCTCAATTTCTTTGTCTACCACTGAAGTTGAGTATATTGCAGCAACAAAATGTTGCACGCAAGTGGAATGGATGAACAAACCTTATAAGAAATCAAAGTAGTGTTTGAAGAACCCACTACTATCTATTGTGATAATACAAGTGCTATAAGTATCTCCAAGAACCTTGTACAACACTCCAAAGAAAAACAAATTCCAATAAAATACCACTATCTAAGAGATTAGGTTGAAAATAAGAACATCAAATTGAAATATGTCTCAACACAAGAACAGGTTGTAGGTATTTTCACTAAACCCTTAAGCAGATATGTATTTGAATATCTCCGGAAAAAATTGGGAGTATTCTTTATTCCAATCTAATCTCTCAAGAAAATAATGCATCAATTGGCATCAATTCAGGGGGAGACAGTGATCCAAGTCAGGGGGATTCATTCAACCCTTTTCCCTTGATTTCAAAGGGGGAGAAATGAAAACAGTATTGCCATCAATGCCAAAGGGGGATATTTTCGGCAATATGGAAGTATACGGTGGCATTGATGGAATTGACATTTACAGTGTTACATATATATAAATCTAAAATAGAGAAGAACATTTTGACCTACTGACTGTGATGGTTATGAGGCACTATGTTATTACAAGATTTGTGATGTGCCTGGAAGACAAGGGTTGTATTTGTGAGAATGATCATACTAACTATCCTATTACTGATCTTTTATAGTAGACCTCTACTTTCCAATGCTAGTGTTTGCCTATCCTGGTGCTCATACTAACTATCCTATTACTGATCTTTTATAGTAGAAATCTGCTTGCCAATGCTGGTGTTTGCCTATCCTAGTGCTCATACTGACTATCCTATTATTGACCTTACAACAGAGGTGTTTTCCAGTAGACCTTCGCTTGATAATGCTGGAAGAGTATTTGTCCATGTATAAACAATTTACAGGCCTCCAGACTTCTATCGATTGAGATGCATGTGAAAATAAATATGGTATGCCAAGATATGGACACACAACTCTATATGAAGTGCATTATGTAAACAATATCGAATATGTAAGTGATGGCACAACTACTGATGGATCCGGGTATAGTCCTAGTGATATTGATGAAGAACCTTGGCAAGGTGGACTTTGTTTTGGTTCTTGAGTATTTATTGAAATACTAAAAGAGAAGGTTCTTGATTTAGAGGGACAAATGAAGTTTTCACTGGTCAAGAGTGAAGAATATAAAGAAATTGCAAGACATAATGAGGAATATTGTGTTGAGTCTTTTAGAAGGGTTGTTGAATTGAATAACTTATGTGTAATATCTGAGTCAAGGACAAAATAAATAGAGAAAATTGTAACTTCACTCCAAAATGAAATTTTAGGGCTCCAACAAAAACATAGTGATAATGAGCAAACACATGAGACTCTGAATGTAACATAAACAAAACTGTTCAAGGTTGAGGAATGTTAAATCATTCAAATAATGATTTGAAACATCCAGAAATGCCATACGACTATTTGTTGAGAATCAAGGATATTGATACTTCACTTGGCCTTGAGACAAAAACAAATGACCTTGCAAGAGTATTTGGCAGATGTTGAGCTAAGGAGAAAAGAATTAGAAGTCTTAACGGTCAAAGGAACATGCTAGGAGATAGAGAAGTGCTACCTGTGGCTTACTTCTTCTCCTGATCCAAACACTATGAGGCCAGAAGAAGTCTTGCAAGAAGATTTGGCTATGGTGCATAATTCACCAAAGACTTATTTATATAAATGTGACTAGTTGAAGTTAATTCGTCAAGATATTACAGTGCAGCGTATTAGAAATGAATTTACAATAATGGTTTGGGTTCCTCCATTAATGTGAGCAATCTATGGATAGGAAAGTTCTTGGGGAATATTGCTAATAAGAAACTAGACTCTAAAATTATCACCTTGCTCACATATGATTATTACAGAGAAATAAGTGTTGATTGCAAAGACTCGACAATTGTCCAATCAAGTGATCGTCGATACTAATTAACTCATCTATTTAGGAATTATCCCACATTGGTAAAGGGGAAAATTTTAAGTTGGTTTATATACACCTCTGTCACTACACCTATTCGACACATAGTGTAAGGGTATGGTGGGGGCTCTAGGTGCTTGGACTTCACAAAGAAGATCACTAGTCTAGAGCTCAGGATGACCTATCAGGCCCCCTAATTTTTGGAATATGTGATAACAAATGTTGATCTACCGATAGAGATGATCTCGTCCATTGGATAAATATTTTTTTTACATTGTTGGTGCGATGGTCATATGAGTGATCATGGGATTAAGAGCGTTCATTATTTCAGTTGGTGGTGAGACTGCCAACTTTATCAGGATCTTTGGCATAACGCCAAGTCTGTAGGGTCACAAAAATTTTCTACCTTGTGAATAAAATTTTGAATGTTGAGACCTCTATTACTATCGTAGTTTTGACATACTTCCAATTGTGGATGCTAGCCAAAAATAGTTAAAAACCCTGCACAACACCAAATATCTCACACTGTCACGATTTTGGTAAAATGAAAAGTTCATGGAGAACGTGGATCACACGAAGAAGATAGCATAGGATATTAAAATTACACCACAACTATTGAAAGGTTTACATGTTGTCATCACCAAAATTAGTAAAACCTTGCAGTAAAACAAAGACAATAACCTGCACGAAAAAACAACTAGATTGAATATTGGTTAAATCATTCATGCATTAAAAGATGGAATTAAATCAAAGAAGAAAGATAATTGTGTTTAATCAATGATAATTATATTTATAATCTATTAAATGAATAAGTATGATGTTTATGAAGAGTTGCGTCGAAAATATTAAAGACTTGTAAGTATGTTGAGATGTGTAGAAGAAATGGTGTGTCTGTCAAAGAATTATTGAAGATCAAGAATAGAGGGAGACATAGCAACAACTATGAAACCTAGTGTTTGATATAGAAGACCATTACTAGACTGCATATCCTATTTCCATATTGATGAACAACGGGTGGCAGGAAGGTACAAGGGTAGGTTGGAGCCTGCAGGGGAGTAGGTGCTTCCTTGTCATTTGCAGCTGACTAAATAGGGGGTTGTACCCTCCTACCAGTTGGAGCTGGTGAAAAATGGGTGTGGGTGCATCCTAATTAGTGGGTGTTGATCTAAAGAGGAATAACATCTTCCTTCTATTGTAACTTGTAAAATGAAATTTTGTAGTTAATAGAAAAGTGTTTGTGGTTTTCCCAATTGGGTTCCACTATAAAACATTGTTTCCAATTTTTTTTTCATTGACAAAAGTAAAAATTTTGATAAAGTTATTGTGTCACTGATTCACCCCCCCCTATCAGTGATAGGATTTTATCCTTCAAGTTCTATATGACTTCTTACCTCATTTATCCATTTCTTATGGCCATGTTTTTGAATATTTTCCAAGGGGAAAACATTTTGATTTTAAGTTGGAACTATTCTATGCATGGTATTCAATTTTGTACATATATAAATCCCAATACAGTTTCTACCCAGTTCATAACAATTTCATCTCAGAATTCAAAAATTTAATATTTGGACATAGTACATCAAGGTTATCCATGGAAGCAACCAACTTTTTCTCTGGAAAAGGGGTTTATGAATTGTTTGAAGAATTTACTATAATCAGATTATTTGGTAGTAAATAGAATCATTTCCTATTACCATGCTATACATAATATAAACTCTTTGTTGGATAAGTATGTAGGAAATAGAAGACTTCGGCTTACATCTTCCATGATAAGAGAAAAAAACAATTTATACCACTACCATGGAAAATTGGGAATTGCATTGTTAAACACATAACTCACCTTAATGAATGGTGGGACATCGTGAACATATTGGTTTGGAGGAAGAAATATTTTTTGAAGGTTTTAACCTAGAAAACAAGTTTACTACACATATGCAGTTAGTTGAGTACTCTTCACACTTCATCATAGTTGAACAATTTCAAAACAGTGGATGAGATAATTTAGATCTGTAGGAATTAGCGGCCTACCAAATTTCAAACAAAACAAGAGAACTAAATAGCACAAACGAGGGAATCATACAACATGGCATAGAAACAACAAATCAAAATCTTGATTCACCAACAAAATCTCAAAGAAACAACCCATCGAGAATGAAGAGTAGAACTAGCGGAATGGATACTAGAAAAACATCAATTGGAGTCTCAGATGATGGTGGAGATAAATACCCACCAAGGAAAGGTCTTGAGAAAAAAAATATTACATACACTCATGTAAAAATAAAAATAAATGTATCATCATTGGAAAAAATGCACCATAATTCCAAGAAAATACCCATGCAATGGACATCGATTAAATTATTGAAGAACCTAACTGGTATGCACAAATATTTTTAGAAACAAGAGAAATTGTTGAAGCTATTATGATCCAGGATATTGAAATATTTGAAGAGGTATCTATCACTCTGCACCATGCAACATACAATGGTGAAAACAAGAAATTGTTGTTGGAAAAAGTTAATACCAAAAAAAAAAAGTCACCAGAATGATGGAAATATTCAATTGATTTGGATGGATTAGCACCATCTAAATTTTTAGACTTTCATGGAGCTACTGGAGATTCATTGAGACATTCAATTAATAATATATAAAAATAGAATTCACAATTGAAGAAAAGGATAATAGAATTAGAAGTTGCTTTAGTACCAGGACCATTATTTCCATAACCTTTGAGTTCTATTCAACCTACACTTTAATTGGAGGATATCCCAGAAAGAAACGTAAAATATAAAGGATCATCAATTTTTTGTAGGATGTAATAAAATGTGTTGGTGACACCATATAGAAAATGATTGATATAATCCATGATATTTGGGAGATTTCCTAAAATATTTCTATCTTTTCCTCCAGAATAAATAATTTCAAAGAATACTTGTAGAAGGATTCGGAAAATGATGAAGGATTTTCAAGGAAGATATAAACAAATTTTCAGCCAAAGTATCAAGCTTAAATGAAGCATGGAGGAAGGAACAAAAACTTCCCTCCCCTTACCATATGAAGCAGATTAATGCATGCTGGCTAAGGAGAATAAAACTTTTAAGAGAAATGATAAATGAAACCGATATCCTAAGGAATAAAAAAAAGTGATTTGTTTCTTAAACTTGTTGGTCTTACTAAGGAAATATATGGTCCCAATTTATTAATGGATACCATGGTATTAACTAAAGAATATTTAACAAGGAAACTTATTGCACTAAAAGTTTCTTGGGCTAATGAATTTACCGAAACTATTGAATTTTCTGAAGATGAAGTTCAAAAATGGTTAGTTTGATATATCAACATGAATGATGAGGTGGATGACATATTGCATCAATTAGAGCTATAGTTGAGGGAGTTTGAAAATCAATTATTTGAAATCAAAACTAAACATAAAATCATTGTGGCACCCTTAAGAGAGTACATTGAAGAATGGTTGAAAAAGACATTAATCAAAATTACCGAACCAAAAAATCAAGAAACACTTACAACAATTATGCCACCTCAACCACAACATATATCTATAAAGGATCCAACTGCAAGCAAGTAAAGGTTACATATCTCCCCATCATAGTGAGTTGAACATTAACTTTATCCTTTCAGTTTTCCTTACATCCATTTCTTCTACAATCATTTGTCATCTTTCCTTGGTCTTCTTGATATTACGTGGGATTTAGGTTGATTCTTGATTGTCCTTATTTTATCTTCCATGTATTTTCACTTTACAGTCCATGAGAGCCCTATCCCAATCTTCTTTGAAGGGTGAATGAATTTTATTTTCTATAAGACATTTACCTTTGTATTTAAAGACTCATTATTATTTTTGAGACTCCAAGAGAGCTACTTGGGATATTACATTATTGTATTCTCAAAGACTTTGATCTCAAGATTGAGTTTCTAAATGTTTTATCAAGCATAATATTTTTGGCACTTTATGGAATGATAATTTAAAGTTCTCTTCTTATTGTGGTCCATTTTCTGTTCTCTCTATCTGTGGATATTGTTGAATGTTGTGATGGATATATCCATCCTTTATATTGTGTGTGTTTCTTATTAATTTATGTTGTAAATATTGTATATATGAGTTTCTTTTAAAACACCTGGTCTAAAATCTCAGGTGATGTTTTTCCTTGAATGTGAATGTAAATATTAAGTCTAGTCCTTCTCAGAATTTATTTTATTTTATTTATTTTCATGGAATTATAAGAACAAGAGGAGCACCACCTCTTTAAAAAAGTAGGAGGATTCATATCCTTGTGAGGATGATATTTGATTGTGAATAGTCTTTTAGATTAACATTTACCAAACTAGAAAATCAAGAAGTGGTTGCAGTGGTTATGCCACCTCAACACAACATGCAACTATAATCAAGTAAAATGTGACTATAATTTTCCATCACAGTGAGTCAAGAAACAACCTTATTCCCCCTATTATGTTTATTTTCTTCTACAATCATTTTTCACATTGCCTCTTATTTCTCAATATTCTATGAAAACAAGGATGACCCTTGACTTGTTTCCTTTTGTCTTCCAGGTCTTTTCATTTTATGGTCCGTAGGAGCCCAATCCCAGTCCTCTTTGAAGGGTGAATGCATATCTTTTCTTTAAATACATTTAATTTATATTTAAATAATATATTATTTTTTGAGACTCCGAGAAAACTACTTGAGATACTACAATATTGTATTCTCAAAGACTTTGATCTGAAGCTTGAGTTTCCAAATTTTTTATCCATCATAATCCTCTTGGTACATGATGGAATGATCATTTAAAGCTCTCTTATATATGTGGTCCATCTTTCTTACATATTTATTGTGGATTTGTTTTATTGTCTTGATGAACATTGTGATGGAAATGTCAACCTCTTATTTATCATACTCATTTGATTTATCTACATTGTAAAATATTGTATATATGGTTTTCTTTTAAATATACCTGGTCCCAATCTCAGGTATTGTTCATAATGCGAGTGTTAGCTTTTACAAACTTTGGTCCTTCTCATATTTTTTTTTTTTTTTAATTTTATAAGAAAAAGAGGAGTACCACCTCTCTAAAAATGTAGGGGGCTTCATATCCTCATGAGGTTGACCTTAAGACTGTAAAACAATATTTTAAATCAACATGGGGAATATGATCAAGATAATTTATCTACATCAAAGAGATTAGATGCACATATGTATAGGCATGCCCCTTTAGCAAGGTTTAAGGGTATCATAAAGGAAACTTGAGAATGTTATGGTCTAAAAAATCAGCTAGTCACTAGATAATAATGGAAGATTGTGAGTTATGGAGTGAATAATAGAATGTGGACTTCGTAATTCAAGACAAGTTGTTGTAGAAGATAGTTCTACTATGTTTGAGGAAATAATTAAATGAAGGGAAGTTTATCATATCAATAGTAGAAAATGAAAACATCAAGTTGAGTTGTTGCAAGGCTATATGGCTTTCTAAATGGTTGTCAAATCCCTATATAAAGTAATTGGTGCTCATATTTTAAATCATGACATCACTAAATTAGATTAGTATGAGGATCAAGAAGAGGTTAAGGTAGATTAAGATAAAAAGGAGAAAGTGTGTAGGAAATATTTAACAAGTAGTTAAGAGGGAGTTTCACATTAATTACTCATAGAAATTTCTTCTAATAATAAGAGGAAAATCAACACATCCAATCAAGGAAACCACAACAAAAAAGAAGAAGAAAAAATGCACTATATTTTGTGAGTCTAGGAGAGATCAAATCCCAACTCACTACGATGTTGCAATCAAATTCAATTGAGAATCACACAAGAAGGACATTGCCAATAAATATTTCATGAAGATATTGTCAAATAAAGATAAGGAAATTAGACATTTGAATAATCATAGTTAGAGATTGATTACAAAAATAAAGAAATTAAAACATAAGAACGTGTCAACCTTAACAATTGACAAAGAGACACCCATTCGATTAAATTGAAGAAGTATAAAATTGGATCCCAAGAATTTCTTAAAAGTTATAATCCCACATCCATCTTTCAAGAGATTCCAATGAGTACCTTATCAAGTGAAGGAACCTACCTAAAGATGAATCTACTTGGAAAAATGAAGAATTCAAGATCAAGATACTTATCTTTACTAATACTTCAAGGATGAAGCATTCTAAGAGGGGTTGACTTGTAATATGCCTAACATAATCTAATGATTAGATATGAGTGAATAATTAATAAATTAGTATAGTCCAATGTATATTTCCACCCATGTGAATATATTGCAACTGACCTAATGTATAGTCCAGAATAAGATAAACAACATGGATGGCAAAGTGATCACCAAAATCACTTCAAAATCTAGCCAAAATGTTAAGTACCAAAGACTGAATACAAAAGGGCCACAATAGTTATACAAGAAAAATATGAAAAATCTCCTTTATTATTATCAAACCCTTAGGTTAGGGAAACACCATACAATGGATCCTATTATGGAAGGGATCATTTCCTATTCACTTGCCTCTTCGAGGGGGAAACCTCTTAATGAGATTCAACGCCAAATACAATAACTCTCTTCATGTCTCATTACATTGCATGAAACCCTTTATATAGTGCTACCAACCATCTAAGAACATTCAAGAGGAGGAACGTTATAGAAGTAGAACCTTCTAAGAATTCCTCTTACATTTATTATATATAACTACCATAGTGGGCCTTATTGAATAGTATAGTGGACCTAGTCCACCTTATATTGAATAGTGTCTACTATTATAATTACGGGCCCTTCGGGTCCCCCACTACATCTCTAGATACCTAACATTCCATCCCCCTTATGAAAGGGTTGTCCTCAACACTTGATGTGCAACCATATGCTAGGGTCCCATGGATAAGTGTGGACCATAGTGCTAAAGTAGACTAGAGAACTAGGGTTCCATGGAGAAATGAAAACCATCATGATAAAGTAGTCCAACCTCGATTTTGAATTGGGGTCCCATCTCCAAGTGCTCATGTGAACTCCACGTGGAAGATATTTGAACTCACAAACCAACTGAAAATGTTGCTCCAAAGATCTACATAAATATGTAGATCTCTCCATATCCACAAACTCATCTCAATAACACACTAGTACTGGAGAATACTGAAAAATAGTGTTCATAGAAGGCGTTGGACTTCTCTCCATAATGTTCTCTACATAAGGTGAAGGAGAGTCATCAAATAGAAGATGGAAGTGGTTGTCATCCCAAAAATGGCAACTATCCATATACCAATCATCACAGGCGTCTTCCAAATCATACCATGCATATAATTCTTAAATATATTCATTCTTGATGTCCTGCATGATATATCTCTCGCATTCTAAGGGTTATCGCTTGAATATTTTGAACACTTGCCTGAATATTTTCAAGACCTTTTTGAAGACATGTCTCGAGGGATGAAAAATTATGTGGAAGTCCCATGAGAAATATAATATCCATTGCAAACACCACATATAATGTACCAAAATAAATATATCAAATTTATCTATCCAATGAATTTGATATGGTATAAATATGAGCACATTGTGAAAAATGATGAGCAGTGCAGTCCCTCCGTCGTCAC
>SNQJ01S0124062.1:0-26648 GCA_010110895.2 Picea sitchensis
TAAATCTACAGGTAGATCTAAGTCTCCAGGAAAATATTTGAGGAAATACTGGAAGTGTGGTAAAACAGGGCATTATAAGAAAGATTACAAGTCTAAGAAGGTTGAAAAACCAAAGGGATGTGATAGTATCTCTTCCACAGAGGTGAAAAACTCCACTGAAGAAGGAGGTGATGTTTACCTGGCATATACAAGTACACATGTAGACCGTGATGTATGGTTGATCAACTCAGGTGCGTCATACCATATGAATCCTCACAGGGAGTGGTTCTCTGAATATGAAAAATATGATGGTGGTGATGTATTCCTAGGAGATGACTTGACAGCAAAAATCTTGGTACGTGGAAGGGTTAAGTTGTTGCTAAAATATGGAAGGATTAGAACACTTCATGGGGTTCTGCACATTCCAAAACTAGCCAGGAGTCTAATATATGTAAGCAAGATGGATGATGCAGGAGTGGATACTGTATTTGGAAAGAACACTTGCAATATGGTACGAGGGGAAATGGCGTTGATGAGGGGAGTTCAGTGTGGAAATATGTACAAGTTGTTGGGAAGCACTTATACTAATGGGTGTAATAGTTCTATTGTCCTTGAGCAGATAAATAAAGAAGACAAGACCAATATCATCCCTGAAAAGAAGACCATGTTGTGGCATCAAAGACTGGGGCATATTGGAGAAAATGGCCTTCGAACACTACACGGTAAAGGCATGGTTGAAGGTATGACTAATTGCACTCTGGATTTTGATTTCTATGAACATTGCATATATGGTAAACAGAATCGAGTAAGATTCTCATCTGGTGCTACAAGAGCAAAGTGGATATTAGAGTTGATACACAATGATGTGTTTGGACCTGTTCCTGTTCCATACCTAGGTAATTTTGTGTATTATGTTTCATTCATAGATGATTTTTCAAGGAACACATGGATTTATTTTCTTAGAAATAAATTTGAGGTATTTGATAAATTTAAAGAGTTTAAGGCTCTGGTAGAAAATCAGACAGAGAAGAAAATAAAGGTATTGAGAGCAGATAATGGTGGAGAGTTCTATGAAAATGAAGTTGAAAAATTCTATAAGAAGTGTGGTATAATAATGAGAACCTCCATACACTCCTCATCATAATGGAGTTGAAGAAGGATGAACATGACGATTAAAAAGCAAGGAGCATGCTCGGCAGTGTCAGTTAGGACAAGATTTTGGGCAAAGGAAGTGGGTATAGCATGTTGGTCTAATCGTCACCTTCTCGGTGGATGGTAAAACTCCACGAGGTATGGTGCGGAAAGAAACCCTCTCTTCAACATCTTAGAGTGTTTGGTTTTGATGCTTATGTACATGTTTAAAAGGAAAATAGAAGTAAAATTTGGATAAAATGGCTGAAAAGTGTATCTTTATTGGATTTATAAAGATGGTGTGAAAGCGTATAAGCTTTGGGCCGAGAAAGCAAGAAAATTGTTTACAATCGAGATGTTGTTTCAGAGAAATTAAAAGATTTGTCCATGTGAGAATTCCTACTGTAAGACAAACACGAGAAAATAGAGCTTGAGTTGGATGATGCAAAATCACGAATCATCACGAGAAGAGAGAATGGGAGAAGAAGAAGAACCTCTTGATATTGAGGAGCTCATTGAGAGATAGAAGGTAACCAGAAGGTATAGTCCACCTAATTTTCATTCGAATTTTTCTTTATCTATTAATGATGATCAGAGAACTTCTCGAGGGGAAGCGGTGAATTCATAGGATAGTAAACTCGGGAAAGGCCATGGTTTAGAAATGGATGCCTTGGATAGAATGAGGCATGGGATATAATTGAGTTGAAATCTGGAAGAAATATGTTTGTAGTAAATGGTTGTTTAAGAAGTTTAATTCACAAGGTAAGGAGGAGAAATACAAAGCTCGATTAGTGAAAAGGGTTATTTTCTGAGCTGTAGAGGGAATAGACTTTGGTGAAATTTTTTCTCATGTTGCTAAGTTAAATTCTATTAGATTTCTTTTTATCTATAAGCTACTTCTTTTGATCTTGAAATTGGAACAGATGGATGTGACTACAACATTCCTACATGGGATTTGGGAAGAAGAAATTTACATGAAGCTGCCATAAGGCTTTGCTATGAAGGTAAAGCTGGTACGTATGTAGCTTCAAAGGAGTTACTATATGATTAGAAGAAATCCCCCAAAGTGCTGAGGTACCAAAGTTTGTACATACGTCCTTGGATTGGGTTTTGTAAGAAGCAGGGTTGATCCTTGTGTATATTCCAAGCAAAGTTGGTAATCACTTCATTTATGTAGTGGTGTATGTTGATGACATGTTGTTGGTAGGAAATAAACATGGTTATCAAGGAGGTGAAATCATAGATATCCTCCAAATTTGACATGAAGGATCTAGGTCTTCTTCTACATTCTAGGAATGGAGATTAAGAGATAAGTGCAAGCGAGGAAACTTCTGGTTGGTCGAGATAAAATATGTTGAGAGGCGATATTACTTGAGATTTAATATGCATGAATGCAACTTGATCAAGGTTCCTATTCCTATAGGTGTAAATTTATCTGGATATCAATGTCCCAAGACGGGAAGAAAGAAGGACATGTCTCATGTTACGTATGCCGAATTAAATTGGGGTTTGATGTAAATAGTTTGTACTGGGCCGGACATTGCACATGTAGTGGGAGTTTTAGTAGGTATATCAAGAAACCCCTAGGAAGGAGCATTAGACGTGATAAAGGGTCTTCAAATATCTTAATTGGCACTACGATTGGATTATGTGTTACCAAGGAAGACGCCGAGGATTGGGCAAGTGGTGGACATACATGGATTTGTTGATCTGGAACTAGGATGGAGATGCAGGATACATGAGAGAAAGATCTACAAGTGGGTATGTGTTTAACCTATTTGGAGAGCTCAGTTGGATCACAGGAGGAATCACAGTGTTGTAAGAAGCATCCATAATTATGACCAAAGAAAGAAAGTTAAAAGGATAAAGGGAAGAAGAAGACTGCTACATCAACTCTACATGATGTATGATCATATTCCAAGGATGAATCTAATATCATGGAAATATGAAGCAAAGGTATATCTACTATAAATTATAATTCTTTAGTTCAATCTGCCAAATTGAAAAGTGATATTAAACAAAAGAAGAGAAGCAATATTTTCCATGTTAGATTTATAGTCAAACATACAAAGGTGGATACTTTATTTGACAGTGGATCTCAAGTTAACTTAATATGCAAGCATTTGTTAGAATATGGGTTTGAAGACACCTCCAAAAATCCTTATCCATTAGGTTGGGTATGTAAAGATGCTAAGTTGTAGGTAACAAACAATTGTAAGATCAGATTTGCAATTACAACTAAGTTCTTTGGCGAGGTTGAGTTAGATGTTGTGCCTCTCTTGAAATTTGTATTGTCTTGGGTAGTCCATATCTATTTGACAGGAAATCCATATTCTATTGTGAAGAGAATAAATATCATCTTTTCAAAAATGAGGTTGAGTATATTTTCAAAGCTCATCAAATCAAAACTAATGTTTCTTTGGTGAATTAGGAAAAATGAAAATACTCATGAGTGCAAGTAAATATTTTTTTTTTTCATAATGATAGTGAAACAAAAGATGAAGATATAACAAATGATTTATCAAGTTGTGATCCAGATCATAAACAAGAGTTGGTCAAAATCTTATCTAATTATGATGAGTTATTTTAGGAACCTACAAGGTTGCCTCCTAAGAGGGAGGTTTAACATGAAATCTATTTGCAACACTGATGCTCCTCTTCCTACTATTGGAATGTATAGGTCATTAGTGATTGATAATGAAGAAATAAATAAGAAAGTTCAGGAGTTGCTTGATAAAAGCATGTCGAATAGCTCCTCTCTATGTTGTTCTCCTATTGTATTAATTCCAAATAAAAGATGGCATGTGGAGATGTGTATTTATTTTGATCCTGAACAGATTACACTAAAATTGGTATCCTCTTCCTAGAATTGATGACTTATTAGATCAGTAAAGAATGTTGTTTATTTCACTAAATTGGACTTGAGAAATGGTTACCATTGGATCAGAATCATAGAAAGTGACATATGAGCTTGCTTTCAAAGAAAGAATGAATTTTTTTGATGGTTGGTTATGCCATTTGGGTTATGCAATACCTATGACATTCAAGAGGGTAATGAACGATGTATTCAAACCTTACATAGATGATTTTATAGATCTACTTAGATGATGTATTGATATTTAGTCAAATATGGGAAGATCACATAAAGAATGTCAATATAGTCTTTGAACTCTTGAGAAGAAGGAGAAGTTGTATATCAAAACGTCTAAAAGTGGGTATGAAACTTCTCTGGTATAATTGTGATTTATTATAGGGAATGTTCAGCTAAAGATAGATCCTACAAAGTAGAATTTATTGTGAAATGGCCCAAACCCATTACTGTCACAGAATTCAGGAGCTTCTTGAAGACAATACATTGTGGAGAAATTCATTGCTAATTTCTCTTACATGGCAGCTCCTCTGCTTGCATTAACAAGTGTAAAATAGGTATTTCAATGAAGAGGCAAGCTGCAGAAAGACTTTGAGACATTGAAGGAAAATATAAGCATTGCACTAGTTTTGGCTCTGTCAGATCTAGTACAACCATTTGAGATTCAAACCAATGTGAGCAGATATGCCATGGGAAAGTCTTGATCCAACGAGGTAAACCTATATGTTATCATTCTATGACTTTTACTCAGGTTGTGATTAACTATCCAACATATGATCAAGAATTGTGTGCATTGGTATAAAGTGTGAAGAAATGAAAGAAAAGCATTGCCAAGGGGAAAGGAGACAATAATCCATACAAATGCGTCAACCATTAAATTATTTGTGATCATGAGACCAAGCTACAACAATACAAAATCTTTCAGTGGGCCGAGTTTCTTACAATAATTTCATTTGGTAATCAGGTATAAAAATGTATTCATAATAGGGTTTCATATATGTTTTCAAGACCAATGATTAATACGTTAACAATAATAAGGTATAATCCTTTAGTGCATGAAGGTTATGTTGAACAATATGCTAGGATGATGATTTTAAATAATTATATGATGCATTAACTCATGGCAATCATCAGTCATATTATTATATGCATGACAAATTGTTATATCATATGATCCAAATTTAGTAAGATACATTTAGTAAGATGTGTATTCTAATTCCATGCAAGAAATGGGTCACAACTGAATAGACAACACATATGTTCTTTGTTAATGTTTAGGTTCACTTGGGGTTTCCTACATCTATTGTGTCGGATCCCAGAGACTCTCACTTTTTTGGGAAAGTTTTGGTCTCATTTACAGGAGCTCATGGACACTAAGTTAAATAAAGAGAACAATTTTTTCATCCACAGACAGGATGGACGGAGACAAAAGTGGTAAATATAACAATGGTACATCTACTTCAGGATATTGTAGCAAGCATTCTAAGTTATGGGATGAACAATTTCCTTATGTACAACATTATATTCATTCCATGCATTCTTCTACTCAAAAAAATCCTTTTGAAGTATGTTTTGAGTATTTTCCTAAATCACCTATGAAATTTCATTTTATAGAAACGAAGTCTGGGGAGGATGGATAGGATTATAGATAAAAGTCTTAAAGGTTCATTAGCGAGAGAAGATCAAGTGAGGTACATCAAGTATTTTAAAACAATAGAGAAGATTCAAGTCAATTATAAGGTGAAGGCATGAAAACATTGGGTTGATCATCATCAATTTGAAGTCAATGATCAAGTATGGTTACATATATAATCGAGATAGAATGAAAGGCGAAGGTAAAAATCTAAGGCCAATCAGATATGGTCCATTCAATATCTTGGAGAATATTGGTACTAATTCCTTTTGTTTATATCTACCAGCCTACATGCAATGTATTTAGTGGTAAATGTTGAAAATTTGAGCTTTATGGGCCTCCTATGATTATGGATGAAGATGAAAGTATTCAAGTTCTAGAAATTGATGATTTTGATCCAGAGTATTTGGATGATTTCTGAGATGATGTTATTATTGATAGAAGAATCATGACTTCATGGCAAGGTGATAATGGAGACCTCTTCTAGTTATTAAGGGGTAAAACCAAGTAAAGAAAAATGGATGAATATAAAAAAAATGTGAGGGAGCTTTACCCTCACTTGGTTGTTAATAAACAAATTTGATGTTTCAAAAGGATCACGAATGGGGAAGAATGGTCGGGAGGATCCCATAAAATGCTCCACAGAGAGGAGGGTCGAGGAGGATCCATAATGCTCGAGGAGGTCCGGGAGGATCCAAAACACTCCACGAGAGGTCCAAAAGGATTCAAAATCCTCAAAATTCAAATATCTCAAATGCTCTCTAAAATTCCATCAATACATATATCTCATAAATATCTTTCCAACGACACAAAAATTGCCTCAAACCAATCTCATATACCCAAAGATATGGTCGATTAAAGTTCAAGTCAACTAGGTCAAAGATCCAAAGTCAAAGGGATCAAGGTGACATGTGTCACCACTCTAAGCGTGACACGTGGCACAACCCTTACAGTGTGTAAGCAATGATCTTGAGGCAGCACCCCAAGGTGCAAGCGTGGCATGATCATACACTGATTGGGCAGGTGTTTTGACATATTGTACATACAAGTTTACGATCATTTATCGACATGTGGTAGAGATTGACCAAGGAGAGGCTACCATCTGGAAGCCTCCCATTGGATATAATGGGTAATTCTAATCAAAAAAAATTGGATCCCGGAGGACCGAACCTGGGTCTCCCGCTAACCAAACTAACGGCATAACCATCATACCATCGCATTGTTCCTTAACCGTTAGTGGAACCATTTGTATTTAATTTTATGTAATGGTTTAGTCCGTTTAAAAAAGGGTCGAGAGCATAAGCCCCTATCTTTGTTTTATGTCTTGTAATCTGACCATAACACTCGTGCGAAGGTCGTTAAACTATTTCCGTCACATATTGATATAACATGGTTACAACTTATGCCATACATTTTAACCACACCATAAAATTATGGCATGGTCGATGGGGTTTGACCCTATGACCTGCCACATGTCAGTAAATGAAACACACTTCCACACTAAACTTCTTGAAGAAGAAGAATTCAATCAAAAATGTAAAATGAAAATCAATCACATAATGGTACACAAGATTTTACCACAGAAAACTAGGCCCGAGAAAACCAACGTGCCCGAAGTTACATCCTTATTGTCTTATTCAATCTTAATAAAAGTTACATGTCTAACCTTGGTCCACACCTAAGACATAATCACATCATACCCTCTTTTACACAAGAACAACCATGTATCAATCGGCTTACATCTGCATGACCAGTAACCTACATCTAAATATTTCTCCAAATATTGGTTATCTTTCTATTCATTGATTAGCCTTTATGACCGCCTAGCATGATTCTTTATAATTATTTACAGTAGGAAAACCCTAAATAAATGGTGTTGAAAAATGTTCATAGATCCTTGTAGATCATTGGCTACAAATACCACGAATCTCGAGTGCAGTACAGTTGAATCCAAGTTGGATTACTAGTCAACTACTAGTCAGCCTTCATTCGGTAAGCCACCATCCCACACAATAGACCTCTTTTTGGTTAGGCCTCTTTGATTTTTGTCAATGCACCTTTACCATGTACAAAAACCTCACCGACCTTCAACTTTGAATTTGCGGATCAACTAACTATAGACCTTTGACATTTGTCGATCTACTGAACTTAAGGCATGTTGTCGATCCACCTCAACTTTGACCATCAATCGATCCTGCAGCTAGAATTTCATTGAAAGAATATAAAAACCCAAATTCTCCCACTTGTTGTCATATTTACTGACACCAGGAAATTCATGAACTTTCATTCACAGACCCAACTTAGCAATGCCCATTGCCTCTTTGCACAAGAGAACTTCATAGCACTCAAATAATTGGTCAAAGAGTTTGTTATGTTTTCCAACATTTCTACTTTCTCCAATAGCACCTTGTTTCTTCCACCATGTCTCTCACGAAGTGATATTGAATATCGATATGATTTGTTTTTGAATGATAATTTGGGTTATTTGCTAGAAATATTGTGCTTTGTCTATAGCGTATCTTCATAGCTCTCTGCTCAAACCCTAATTCTTGAACACAACCTTTGCATCCATACTACTTCTTTTATTCCATGAGTGGTTTTCATATAGTCATATTCTATTGTTGACAAGAGCTCGATCGTCAGTTACTCATCCATCTTATTTCTCCACAGAACATCTTGAGGCATATCCATTGGTCAACTTTGATATCCATATCTCCATCCCAGTCAACGTCGATAAATACATGTACATTTACTTTATTGTCACCTCTAGGTTTTCCTCGGTAGAATATAACATAGTCCTTCCATGCCACACAATACCTTAATACTCTGTAGCCGTTTCTAGTGCTCCTTTCAGTGTTGACGTAACGCCGAACACTCCCATTGCATGGGTGATGTCTAGTCAAGTGCAGACCATCATACATTAGACTACCAACAAAACTTGCACAGGGAACACATGCCATGTCCTCCTATTTCTTCCTATTTCTTTGGACATTGTTCAACAATTAGCCTTGCTCCCACAAGAATTGACGGTACCTTCATTGGTTTTGTCCACCACCTACATGTTGAAAGCGTTTAGAATTGTTTCAATATACTTTATTAAATTCAAGCTAGATTTTTCTTGTGGCTCGATCTCTCTTCCATCATCCATTTCAGAATGAAGTTGATGCATTGAAGTCCTTCATGTCGAGCTTGGAGGATAACTGCTTATTCACCTACTTTATTACGTCCTTTATTTCCAATCAACGACATGTCATTGGCACAAATCTACATATATGAAACACCCACCTTCTTCCTTGAATATATGTAGTGATCAAATTGTTTCTCAAAAATCCCAAACTAGGGATGTATGTGTCCGAACTTATGGTACCACATCCTTGGTGATTTCATTATACCATAAAGGGATTTTTAGGTTTACCAAATTTTTATTTCCCTTTACTACAAATCCTTGAACTATTTCATGTAGATTTCCTCTTCCAATTCCCCATTTAGGAACATTGTCTTCAAATCCATATGTTCTATTTCGGATAAATGCTGCAACAGTATTACTCCATAATGGAAGTTAGTTTTGCAATAGAGGAAAAAATATCATTGAATTTGACTCCCTTGACTTGGGGATATCCTTTTTCTACCAGTTGAGCCTTGAACTTCTCGACTTGTCTTACGCGAGGAATTCATCTTCTTCTTGAATACACTTTCTACTGATGGTGTTTCTTCCACTAGGAAACTTGATTAAGTCCCATGTCTCATTCTTTTGAAAGGATTACATCTCTTCGACCATGGCGTCCTTCCAGAGTTTACCCTTTTCCAAGTCAAAATTTGCATCCTTGTTGACTTGGGCTCATCATCGATGGCGGTTAACACAGATGTGGAATGGAAGTGATTGGGGTGCCTTTCGACTGGTTTTCCTACTCTTTATGACCTCCTTACCACTAAAATCGGTTGTTCCACCTCTTCATCCTAATTTAGTCGACTCATCTTAATAATCTTCTTTGTTCCTCGGTTCAAACCACAACATCTCAGGATTATTCTCGATATGAACAAATTCCTCGAATGAGACTTACCTCTTACTTATTTGAAGACCACATCTCGACTATGCATTGTTCTCTTTGATGCAGGATCCCAAATCGTATATCATTTAATCCCTTCTTTGTATTCGACGTAAATACATTTGACTACCTTCTTATCCATCTTGCTCCTCTTTTCCTTGGGAACATGCATAAATGCATCACAACCAAATAATATGAGATGTGAAAGCAAAGGATTCTTAGGACCATACCTCATTTGGGGTTGTCTCAACTAGCATCGACCAGAGACATATTCACCGGATATATTCTGATTCGATTTCCTCCCATAGAATAATTCTTGTCGCGAGCCCAACACCGAGCATGCTCCCTGCCTTGTCCATCAATGTTCTTTTCATTCTCACCGAAACTCCATTTTGTTTGTGGGGTATATGGTGTGGTAGTTTGGTGTGATATACCACAGCATTTTGGAAGCCCGATAAAAGTGGTTCTCTGAGGTTACACCACCATTGTCTTCTCCCAACACCTTGATCTTATTGTCTATCTAGTTTTTCACAAGAGATTTAAACTCTTTAAAATTATATGAAAATCTCATTTCTTCCTCAAAATATATTCATGTCTTCTGGAAAATCCTTATGAAGGAGATATGTCTAAGGATCCACCAAGTGTGAAGAAGGCTATGCCAGACCAACACATCACTATACACCAATTTTAGAATCCCATTTTCCTTGTCACTCCATATGAGAACCTCACCGTTGTTTTTCCATATATGCAATTTTTTCACAAAGTGTCTTTAAATTACATTGAGGAAAACCTTTGACCATACCTTTTCTCTGCATAGATCAAAGTCATTTTTCTCCAATATCTTCCATTATCTTGTGCCATAGCATGGCTCGGTCGACTTTATCATGTCTTGTGAGTTGGTTTGAATCATTCAGCTTCGAGTTAGTCAAATTAGGAGCAATAGAGTGTTGTTGCATCAGTCAGTCGACCTCCCTACTTAACTTGTATAGGGTTTCAATCCGAACTCCTTTCATTAAGACCGCCACACCTCTAACCATATTGCATGAATCCTTTTGAAACTAAGTGGCACTCCAACATCACTCATCTTGATGAAATATATCATGTTTATTTCCAAACTTAGAATGTGTAGCACACCTAGAAGGGTTCTTTTCCTCCCATCTGACAATTATTGAGTCGAAATCTTTCTTGTCTGAAATTTTTGGTTGTCAAGTCATCCCCAAAGAACACATATCCCCCTTCATGTCTATACTCCTGAGACCATTCTCTGTGTGGTGTCATTTTTATACAATGTTCACAGGTCATCAACCAAACATCTTTGATCCCAGTTAAGTATTGGTCAATTCTAGGTTTATCACCTCCCTTATCTGGGATCATCTTTCTCTCATTTAATTGCTTCTCATTGGATCCTATTCTTGCTTCCATAAGCCTTTGACTTGCAGTACCTTTTTTAATGCCCAGCTTTATTGCATTTCTAGCATATTCTTTTGATTAATTGATTTATATCTACCCTTCAACAGACTTTCTACCGGATAATTTGCCTTTATCTCTTTCAACTGATTGACCTCTCACCACTAAATCATCTTTGGTCAATCCTTCCATGATGTTATTTCTTCTCATTTATTCTGAAAATAGAGGAGTAATGACATCTTCTAGTGCTAGTGTGGTTATATTACTCCCCATAGCCACGAATAAGCTATCTAGGAGTTAGGAAAATAACATAATAGGATTATACACTTCTCCTCCTTGGTGATTTTAATAACCATAGAAGATAACTGGATAAAGGTATTAGCAGCATTAAATGCTCGATCATAGAACTTCCATCACCTAATTCCTCAAAGGATACAATTTCTTTAGAAGTATCTTATTTAAACTCAAATATTTTGGTAGTCCTGGCTTCCCAGCTTGTCCCACGCTTTTTGGCTGAATCTTCGCACAGAGACGTTCCATGATTCACGAATGTTCAAAACAAAAATCGAGTCGTGCTTCTTGCTCTTCTTTTGAGTTTCTCCCATTCTTCGGTCAACATGGTTTGTTGGCTTGGTACCTGGAAATACCACTATCCATTATTCTCTATACAAGACCCATCTTCCAATTTTTAATATTCCAAAGCTCAAAATTAATTGAATTTTATCCTCTATTCTTCAACTACTGTACATTATTTACCACAATCTGCCCCACAATTTATGAATTACGAATCTTATTGTACCTAGGTTTTAGTTTTCAGATTCAATATTGGTAAATCGAGATATGATACATAATATCCAAAATCTTCTTAACAAAATCTACGATGCTACTTGGCGATAGACATATACCCTCTTTTGCCCATGAAGAACAATCACAGTAATATGACACATTTGCGCCAGGCGGTAACCTACATCTAAATATTTCTCTAAATATTGGTTATCTTACAATTCATTGATTATCATTATCCTTTACGAACTTACAAGATGCTTCTTTATAGGATTTACAACCTAAAAACCCATAAAGATTGGTGCCTAAAAAATGGTGACATATCTATGCATATCATTGACTACAAATCCTGCAAATCTCGGGATTCTATTACAATCGACTCAATTTGGTCTGATCGACTACTAGTTGTCCTTCATTTGATCATAGGACTTCACGGATGGCAAGGAATACTATCACTTAGAGCAATCACGCAACCTTTGCTCTATTTTCGATGAGAATCCTTACTATTTCCAGAAGATACTTCCTTGACGATTTCCCCTCAATCCATTATTAATCTAATGCCGAGCCAATTATTGGGTGCCAATTAGCGTTAAAGAGCATGTATATCAGGGCTAGATGTAGGGAGGAGCCCCAAGTATATCCAACCATGAGGGCGAATCATGCGGGCTGATCTGGCTTGGCACCATGATGGGATATAAAGCATAGATTTATATCCCAGGGCTAGGTGCGGTCAATATACTCTCTATAAGGGAAAGGTGAAGGGTAGGTTAGAACCAAACGAAGGTACAATGGATCAGCGGAGATAGAACTTAGACATCCATTAACGAAGGGAAGGCACTGCCTCTTTGTCGAAATCATTTATTAAGGACAGAACGCCAAAACTAGCTCTTTTAGGAAGGATGGTAAATGAACCGGTCATCCGGGCTATTCAATTGATTAGCCCAGCCAAATCTCCCATGAACCAAGCCAAGGATCTAAGCCCAGTATCCCAACCGAGCATTCCAACTGAGCATCCCAACCTAGTAAGTCCATCCTTTTATCCCAATCGAGTAGCCCAATTGAGTATCCAAGCTAAGCCCGATTGACTACTAGTTAGAGCATGAAGAGAGTAATATAAATAAGTATTTTCATATTACTTCATATTGATACAGGTTGTAAGCAGCTCAGCCAATTATCACATTATGTTAGAATTGAGAGGGTTAGTTAATAATTGTGTTTCTAAGCTTCCCTACGAAGTACATGGTTTTCCCCGAAAGGTAAAACCAGCATTTTGCTTTCATAAGCACTCTTTCCCCAACTCACCAGACTTACGGGTAAGCAAGGCATACTGGCACTTGAAGCAATCCCCTGCAAACCCACTTCTCTATTGCACCTCAGTGAGAATCCCTTACTATTTACCCCGAAAGAGACTTCCTTCGGCGATTTTCCCCTCAATCCAGACTAACCAATCTAATACCGAGCCAATTATTGGGTGCCAATTAGCGTTAAAGAGCATGTATATCAGGGCTAGATGTAGGGAGGAGCCCCAAGTATATCCAACCATGAGGGCCTCTTTTCAATTGACCTCTTAGAAAAAATTATGCCTTTACCATGTCAAACCTCTTAAGGCCTTGAAGCCCGACTTTACCCGGTCAATTAACCTCGACCTTCAACTTCAGCGCCGGAAATCTACCTTGACTTCAACTTTGTTTCCATCCACATGACTTGACAGTGGGTTGAGTCCACCTTGATAAATTTCACTACAAATATAACAACCCAACACCACCTATATTCCAACAAAATTAACCAATGCGCCAAAGGTATGGGGTTTGTTTAACCCGCCTAACAAAATACTTAATGTCGACTGGTGGTTTTAGATGGTGGTTAAGGGGCTCGTGCCCTATTTAATGGCACATGAACTAAGGAAATTACACACACAAAGACTCATAATTATGTAGAGTACAATCTCGAAGTAAGTCCCCAAGGGTACCTAGAATTGGAAGTTGCACCCTAATACGTGCCGGTTAGTCATGAAATTTTGAAATGTATGCTCATTTTTTTCATGATTTTTTAAGGAATAGGTGATACTCTGTTTTTGAGTTTATTTTAATGTAAAAAGGTCATTATAAAACACAAACATTTGATCATTAATAAAGAGATATCTATTGAAAGAAGCCCCAGAGACGTAGCCCAAATTGGATGAACTTCGTTATTAAACTTGTGTATGTGATTTTTATTATTGTTGTTCTATTTGTGCTCAATTATTTGCAAGTTATTTACCTTCAAAGTGTATTTGGATAGACAAGCTAATTCACATATCAATTACACATTCAGCGAATGAATTTTTTTTTATTTTATATGTTATTATGTATTAAATATTGATAAGCATTTGAGGATTTGAGGATCAATAGGGAGAATATGTACATTCCCTATTCTTATATAGGGTGTGTATATGACCCAAATTTCAAAAAAGAACTTACGCAGTTGTATGTGCTTTTGCATCTTACAAGGCACATATTTATGCACTTTTCACTTTAATAAGAATCATATGAATGTTTACGTCGATGAAAGAATATCACCCTAATAACCCAAGAAAAACTTGGAAAACCTAGGTCTAAGGCCTAAAACACCAAATGCAACGGGAAAGATAAAAAAGAAATCCAAAAGAAATGGAAAACAAAGAAAATCCAATAATGACTCACAACCATAGAAGCATCAAATAACCTTGTTTTTATTTTAGTTTATAAGCCAAGAATGACTTCTAAGAATGCTAAGGACATAGAGAGAAACCAAGAAATACTAGGAGGACCCTCACATACCAAGACAATACCTTGACCAATCAAAAAGGAAAAATGCCTCTTTATAAGACATGTACGCGCCTGTCACCAAGGCAAGGATCACATGTACACACCCTTCCCTCTTACAACCCAAGTATGCATTCTTTTGTTATTGAAGAAAATGTTAGGGACCTAACCCCTCACATGGTAAATTATATATTTCCATGTAATAAAGGTCAATATTAATAAACCTAACAATAAGGAAGAACAAGTCAATGTAAGAAGACCCTATATAAGATTTCTCTTCAGTATCTTCCTCTTGATGGTTCTTTTGATGGACATATTTAATATAAAGCTAGAATTGGGGTATGAGAATTTTTTGTCTTCGATATTATTGTAATAGAGGTCTTCTTTGTTGGAGGTTGTCCCCTCGAATAGGCAATTGAACATTGTTATCTTTAATAAATGTGTTCTTTCTGGTGTTATTTTTGTATCATTTTGGTATTATTATTGGTGTTGTTCCTAGTTATATTGTTATTACATATACCATTTCTGTATTTTTTGTTCTGCATACTTTTTTATATCGGAATATTACAAGTGGTATCGAAGCACCTTCATGGCAAAACATTGTGGGTTAATTTTTTCAAGGTAGAGGCGTATTTTGATGTCTTTAAGCTACAAATATACATCATTAAATTTGCAACATGTGGGATTTATACACATAATAAATACAAGTGTTACTTAATCACACATCTGTTGGCCTGCTTAACCCTATTGGTGCCTTCAGTGGTAGTGTCGGAACCAGCACATGTATATAGATTGACAAAGATCTCTTGAAGCCCTCCATAGATAAATTGCTCAGTTGCTTGATTGATATGGCATACAGAGAAAAACACTAGAAAGATACTCCTCCTAATTTTTAGCGGGTAGTTGGGTAGTAGGCTAATGTACGATCTAGTCTCATATTTGGTGCCATGAGAATGTTAGTTAAGTACTCTTGTGGGACCCAGAGGTAAAACTCTTGTCTATAGAACCCATGAATACCCTAACCTTTGGGACAAAAACAAATAGAACATGAACAATATCTATTTGCCACACAAGCAATCTCCTACATTCAAGTTATGAAGTTACTACATATTTCTTCTTGTTTAAGCATTTGGGCATTTCATCAGCGCAATATTCTTAGGATCAGTATATCCCAGGGAGTAAAAAAAAAAAAGTATGTATCCTGTTGGAACCATTATTTGAGACCTATTCCATTGGATTTCTCTCTTAGCGTCATGTGATCTAGCCACCTATCACTTTTCAGAAGAAAACAAAATTATGGACACGACCCCTTCAACAACCTTATTTAAGCTTTACCCCATTGGATTCACCTTGTCTCACGATGTTCGTTGTGATGCGCTTCCTTGCCTTATGGCCACTGCGTGTGGTCCCGCGCTTTAAGGTAACCCTTATCATCATGGCCCTTACCCGCAAGTAAAAATGCGCGGGAATCTCAAGTCAATACCCTTGCCTTCTAATTTCCATAAACCCAACAAGAAGTGAAGAAGCTCAGTGTCAATTTTGTCACCATCAATAAAATATGCATTCCTCCATAGTCGTCTCAATCGAGGAACTCAAACAGACCTCAAACAAGACATTACTAACCAACTTGAATTTGTCCCTTTCGATGATGCGCAAGTTACATATTCCTATAGACTCATCTGACCAACCTTTGCAAACTGGAGGTTAAACTTTCTCTCATTCCCAAAATTTTCATCCCCATCGCTTTCAGCATGACCTACGCCTTCCGTGTGTGAATGTGACCAAAACTGATGGCTCGGATCCCATTCGTTGGGTAACTCAAATGGAACATTATTTCTTTGTATGTATACGGATGAGTTGGTAAAACTTCGATATGGTATTATCCATATAGATAAAGAACATTGGCAATGGTGGCAATGGAAAAATTCCACAAGGGTATGTGGCTTGGACACACTTTGTAGTAGAGATTTATGAAACACTTTGACCTTGACACCAACCATTTAGGTCGTTTGAAAAATTTAAAACAATCAGGATTAAGGCTTTATAGTTTCTTTTGGTAGATTTTTATCTGGAGGGCATATCTGATTTTTTAGGGAATGTTTTATCGTGGACTCAAGGATGAGATTTGTTCCCATGTCCTCATGGATCCACCTCAGAGTTGTGTGGAGGATACTAAAAAAGATAGAAGCACACTGCGTTGTCTCTTCTCCAAAACCTAAAACCCTCTTTATTCCTCACACTAAACCGGTAAATCCTACTCCTCCTTCCACTCCAATAAAGATCCAAAATTGACGGGGCGAGAAATGGTTGAGAGACGCTCAAAGGCCTTTGTTATAATTGTGATGAAAATATTTTCTAAGTTCGGTGTGCAAGGAACAAAATATATTTATGGTCATCTGGGAGGATGTTTCGGAAGGATGTTAGAGCTCCCCTTGTGTTTGTGTTCCTAAACCATTGACGCCCTTCCTCGAGACCCTCCCAAGGCCATTCAAATCCCTAAATGATTTCGTGGCCTCCGCTCCCCAAACCTCAAGCTAATTGGTTATAAATCATAGGAAGGTCATCATTATTGTTGATGAAAGAAGCACCATGGTACCTTCATCAGCATTACCCAGAGAAACTAATTGGTATATCCTTTAAGTCAACAATTTTCAAATAATGATTGCCAATGTGGGCTCCATAATCATGGAGGGCATTGTGAAAATGTGTGTCCTCCCAAATTGGTGAATACCACCCAAAATATGATATATTTTTGCCGACATGGTGGTTGTGACATTGTGTTGGGTGCATAATGGCTAGAGAGGTGGTACCATTCTCATGGATTTTAGAATTAACCATGCAATTTGGCCAAGGATGGAAAACAATATTATAAGTTCCAAGGCATCATTGTGGGTTCACCGGATATCATCGTTCCCATCACATGGAAAAATATGCTCAAAAAGTTCATTCACGGCATTATTTCCCAACTCCATGCCATACAAAGGTGAGACACCATCACGTGCCCTTGGGACCTCAATCCATCCTCTCTAAACATCAAGTTGTTTTTTCCACTCCCCAGAGACTTCCCTCTTTCCATGGTGTTCATGATCATTCCATTCCCTTGTCATAGGAAGCATTCCTCCCAATATTCATCCTATCGTCACCCCTTTCCCAAAAATGAAATTGAAAAATTTCCAAGAAGCGCTCAATCTGGGTGTTATCAGCCCTAATCACGAGAGCCCCTACTTTTCTCCCATGGTCATGGTCCTATTGAGTACTCAACAAACCTAAAAGTTCTATGACCATTTCTTTTAGATTCACCTATAGTTGCGGTATTTTTACTTCGACTTGGCTTGGTCGTAGCACTTTTTCTTATATGTTTCACATTTTAATCGATTAAAATTAAACTTGAACATATAGTGAAGAATCATCTTGACTCTAAAATACATTACAACTACTCGAGGAGTCGGCGACCCAGATTTTTCCCCGACTCACAAGAGAATTTCAGTATCTGTGGAAGATGATGGTGGCAAAAACCGTTTGGAGAGTCAAAGTAGCCAAATACTGACCCTCATCGTCGGGTGATGAAATGATTCTTTCCTATGAATAAAACTCGGGAAGGATTTTTCCCAAGACCGATTCATTAGGTTTTGGGTAGAAAGATGCGATAGTAAGTGCTACGCAAAGGGAAGAGTGGCATTGCCGACCTTCGAACCCTGATACGTTGACACAAGCGAAGTCCCAAGTAAGATGCTTACCTACCAACAAATGCCTTTTATAATTATGAGTATTTTTTATGGCCCAGGGTTTACAATGTCATGTGAACATCAATTAACATCGGACATCTCACAAAAATAGCATTATTAACAAACCTCGATACAGCAATAGATTTAGAGATTTAATAATGTGTGTGAACTAATAATTTGTGATAAGTAACATGGATTAACTGCCCATAACAAATCTTAATACATCCAAAATAATTCTGATATTTAATATTAAGGGTTCCCTCTGAGTTCATATTACATACAACTAAGCCACGCTATGACCATCCAGCCCAATGGCCATAAAACCAAGAATACCTTTACAATGAAAGAACAAAAAGGGAAATTTTGTCCAGAGCGACACCCAGGAGGATGTAAGGCGTAGGATCACCCATTATGTCTTTCTCACATATGAAATTTTCCCCAAGTCATTCGCGGGCCTTTGACAACATGTCCCTCTCTCTTTTAATAAAGCGTTAAGCCTCGCAAAATTACTGTTGTATACTGGGCTTCCCGAGTTGCCTCGAATCAATACCGCTAACCCTCACGACAAGCGTTATCCTTAGTATTTTCATGGCACGATGTTGTAGCTCTCTACTTTTTCTTAGGTAGGCTTCGGCTATCCTACTGCTTTCACGGCCTAAGCTGTTCAACAAGACTCGGCAGGATTTTCCCCTTCACTAAATGCATCTCCTCGTCAATACCTTCCCAACAAGCGAGGAAGTTCAAAAAACTCTTCCTTGTTTGGACCTCGGCTCCGCTCAACCGAAAGGTGGATTTCCTCCCTTTTGATTGTATCCTTTCTAGTCCACCCTCTTCTCCATGGTTTCGACTCTTGAGAAGGCGCGTTTACAAGTGTACCTTCTCAAACACACCCTTTTAAAGCAATCTTAGTTGGGGCGTCGACACCATCTCGAGCAAAACCTCCACCTCTATTCCGACTTTCAAAAACATGGGGAAGGCTGACCCAAAGGAGTCCCATGCATGTTGGGGTTCAGACCTAGCACTAAAACTACCCCGTGGACCCTATCCCATGTCCAGAGGAGATCCCATTACACAACAGTGTAGCATCCCACTCATCTGCGGGTGACGGAGGACACCCACGCAGAAATTCACCAAAATAAATTTTCCAGACCGGAATTCCAAAGAGTATAAGCTCGGCGTAAGCATAAGATTTCCCACAGAACTCCAGAAATTTATAGAAAAAATGGAGTGAAACATAGTGTGTTTGTACCGCACTCACACATCGTGACATGGTGTTTAAGGAATCGACGCACCACAGTTGTTTGACAGATGCAATCCAGAGCATGTAAAATCACGTTGTCCGAGGATTCTGAGAGAATATGCGGTACAATCCTTAGATCTTTCTCGGGCCGCTATTTAACGAGAATGATGTTTTGCAGCGGCAGTAATATGGATTAAGGCATTTAATGGCATTCTTTTGGTGTCACGATTCTTCTAGGTAGGTATCGTTTTGCTCACCTTCGATGTCTTTTTCGTACCAAAGGTCCAAATCACTAGGGCGATTTAAATCACTCAGAATCTCATGCTGATTTCCACTTCGCGATACCGAACTGTTCATGATAATCAAGGTGGCGGCCGGCTGGTCATACGGTCGTTCTAAAGGAGCGTGAGTCAAAGTAAGTATTAAATGGTAGGATAGCATGCTACATGAGAGTGCATTATTAGTCTTATAAAAGATTTATTTGTGTCTTATCATAAGTTGCTCATACCATTAAATGTTTTTGTCTTGATTGCAAGAAATAATACTCCCCGTTTATTCGAACGAAGCTTATCAGGTGGCCTCGTCGAAGGACTCAAAAGGAACATCGAAGTTGAATCATTGGCGCAATGAAGGATTATGGGTTCTCTGAGAGTGATGCTCCTGATCAATTTATCGACTCAAGTGACATGTTCGAGATACACACTGAACGAAGCTTGCTATAGGCTGATGAATGAGAAAAATCGCGATGTGATGCTACCCGAGGCAAATTAAATTCTGAGGTCACGGTCAAGCTCAAGCTATACTACAACGGTGAACTCGGTTGGTAAAATATGGGCGCATGCCGATGGAGACATCGAGGCATATGTTGCTATGGAACAACACGAGGTTCTATGGAGGGGCTCAAACCTATGAAAATGTTTATCGACTCATGGGGTCAAACCTATGAAAATATGTTTATCAACTCAAAATAGTGAGTCCCATCCTATTTAAAGGGCTCAACCCTAAACTTCAGGTGACAAGTATGGGAGCTCAAGAGCTCCATTTTCCATGCCATTTTGCGATCCTGATCTCATTTACTTTTAGTGGTAAGTTTCATTTTTGTGTTCAAAAGCGTAATCTAGAGGTAATTTTCCACAACAAATTCTTCTAGCAAGTATGGGAGCTCACTAGATCCATTGTTTGCATTGTTGCATTTGCTTTCATTAATACTTTTATGACATGTATTCTCTTTCATGTGTGCAAGTGTTTCATCGGCAAGATATTTTTTTCCCTAGCATCCAAGGCTCATCACAACCTCTTCAGGTATACTTTTTCAAATTGGCATTTAAACATAATATTCTCCCCAAATATGTTGTGTTCGTCATTATTTTCCATTTCATATGTACCTCTAGGTTTCCACCCCAACCCAACAAATAACTTTACTAAGTTGAAATGCATTCAATTATTGTTGGATAACTTTACTAAGTTCAAATGCATTCAATTATTGTTGGATAACTTTACTAAGTTCAAATGCATTCAATTATTGTTGGTGGGTAGCACTCCACCTTCATATGTTTCCTTGGTTTAGCATCCCATTTCATGAAGCCAACCATACCACATTTCCCCTCTTTAGGATCAAGATTTTGTATTGTCTGCTTTCTAATCAAAAAAAACCTTATACTTCCTTCTCGTTATTATGTTGATTCATACCCCTAAACTCCTAAACAATTCACATTCTTTACGGCTTATTATGTTAAATGCTTCACTTGTCATTATGTTGATTCATACACCTAAACTCCTAAACAATTCACATTATTTACGGCTTATTATTTTAAATGCTTCACCATTTTCTTGGCCTATCATCTCTGACCCGCAACCATTTTCATTTCACTCCATCATTCATCATCCCACCAAGGAGACACGCCCTTTGGGCCCCACCCTTATTCACTTCCACTTATCATTACTCTTGCCACACATGCAGGCCAAAAGTGCTTGGTTTCATTTTCTAGGCACATGTTTCCTTGTTTGTAAAGTATCCAAATTATTTTCATAATAAAATAAAAAAATATCCATAAAAATTCAAAAAAAAATGAGATACCAATAATCACCTTATTCAATCATCTAACAACATATATTTTCATCGCACTAGTCCTTGTCGCCCTTCATCAGAGCATCTGCACTAAGTTACTTATGTTTACATTTATTTTTTGTTTTCTACAGCATCTCATGGCAACCTAGTATCCATCATTGTAATTCCCTTGATTTTTCTTCGCCAATTACTCATCTTATCATTCTGATAATGACCAACATGGATTCACGGAGCTTAACGATAGTTGTGACCTTAAAATGAGAACTTTGGCCCAAAAGCACATATTTTTGGGTTAAAAACGACAAATATTTCGTTTCAAAAAGTGGTGCTTCTCGATCACCCATTTTTTGTGGCTAAAACTATGAATTGTTTGAAATCGCTTGAAATTGCGACCTATGTTTGCATTAGATAGTATGGGAGCTCACTAGATCCATTGTTTGCATTGTTGCATGTGGGAAATCGATCATCAAATCGAAAACATATGTTGCCAATAACACCAGATTCTTCTTCGAGTAAACATTAAGACTTAATTGGGACCGTGGACTTGACCATTTGATGCCATCTAAAAAAGGCTAAAATCATCTCCTAAATCGGAAAGTTGAAAACTTGTTTGTAATTTATTTATTTTAATTTTATTTTTTGTAAGCTATAGGTTTGTATTACCTTCTTAAGTCCAAAATTGTATTACATCCTTGAGAACCCAATACAGGGACTACCAACAAAGGAAATCAAGCCCTGCACAAGATATTTACTATTTGAAAATTCCTACCCATGGGGATTAAACTAAAAACCATAATATAATCCATCCACAGTTTTGCAAAACTAAGTACGACCAAAATCAGAAAAGTGCTTCTCCTGCGTATAATTTCATAGACATACAGAGCACTAGCATGAAAAAACAGAGACTCAATTGCCTGGAAAGATGCCCCGGGATCGTGCTTGGAAGAATCTAGCCATAATGGGGTCATGACAACTTGAGGCAATCGGTCCTAGATGCGTCGACGTTGCGCAGGAGTCAAACATGAATCGAGCAATAGGTCCACCTTCCTTTCCATCTATTCATGTCGAGTTGATCCTCCTAAAAAACAACCGCTGCATCCATATCATCTTGTTGATGGGAGAGATACCTTCTTCATGTTGATGGGAGCCAGGATCCATAGTCATGGGAGTGGTGGAAACTTGTGTAGTCTCGGTTACAATCATTCCTTTCATTGTGAGAGCATTGGTACTAGTACTAGTTGTTTCCTGAGGCATATCTTCCCACTCCACTATGCAACTTCAGTATTCCTCCACCTGTCGAGTGACATTAGTTCTCTACTCTTCTACTTGTGCAACCAATTGATGTGGTTCATTTTGTGCTTCATTGTTCATTGAGGAAGGGCTCCTCTGCTTGTGCTTAGACCCATGAAAATATCCTCTTTCCCTGTGAGGGTTTCCTCTTTCCTCTTTCACGAGGGCATGGTGCCAGGAGGAGGATATGGAAAGAATGCGAGAAAGAGAGAGTGAGAATGAAGTCGAGGGAGGACCTGAAGAGATGGTTGAAAGATCTGCGACTTATGGATGATATTGCCCCTTCCCAAATGAATTTTTTTGTTGGATTCTTGAGAGGGGAATCAATGATAGAGCAATTTAATCCTTTAACCATATAATCAAGTGTTATAGCCTGTGAAGCATTATCATCCAATAGCTGCAAAGTAGATAAGCAATGAACAAATGAACAAACATACACGCCACCACGGTACACTAGTGTTTACGTGTAAACCCAATGCAGGAGAAAACCCCTGAATGATTTTTCTTATATGTCTTGAAGAATTGCATTCATTAGAAGCACCAACTTCCTTTGTTTTCTAGCTTCAACATTTGGAAGGAGGCTCCAACCTCTAGTTTCTCGGGCTACAACTGAAGGCTCCAACTCCCAATTCTCACGGCTACAACAGGAAAGGCTACAACCTCTGTTCTCCGGCTACAATAGGAAGGTGGCTACAACCACCTGTTCTTTCCCCATACAACCGCCCTGGTTTAGAAGTATAATGATGGAACCAGTTTCACACTATTATTGTGAGATATGCCATTGTAAACTTGTGCCAATATAAATATGAACCATGCATCAACTTTGTAATCGGCACGGCACCCATAAACAAGTGCATCAACCATGCACCAGCACAGCTATAATAACATGTCAACCTATATCGCAAACAAGTGCATCAGCCATGCACCAAGTATGCACCAATCATGTATTAACTACTCATCATGGCTCATCAATATGTACCCAACATCATCAACTATACACCTCATGTAATGTGCCAACTCATCAACTACTTGTCTAAACTATGGCACTCAACATGTGCCTCAACCAAAAGCCCTCATAAATTTCATCATCCAAATGATTTGTAACTCTGTAATAGTTTTGGTGTATATGATCACATTCACTTCAAACCTTCCTTAACTTCAACAGCAAGAGACTTGCATTTTCATCAAGCTTCTCTTTAAGTCTCCACATGCCTAGTTTTGGATTAGTCAACAGCCCTAACTTGAAGTAATCATAAATTTGTACATGTAATGTATACATCACACAGCTTGATACATAATGTTCTCTCAGGTGTGTTTTATGAAATTCCCCAGTGTCACTACTTGTAACCTCTCGAGAAAAGGAGTTATATAAAATGGCATACCTTTGCTAAATTGTAAACTATTCTAGAGATCTTATGCGATATACACATAGGAATATTTTTGAATTCGATGTGAAATGTGACCACGACATCCTGAAGACTATACCCTAACCAAAACATTTGGTTTCATTGAATTGGATATGTTATGGAAGAAGTTATGACATTTTACACGAAACCACCTTTTTTGACTAGTTTGGGACAATATAAACCCTATTTTCCACGGAGTTTAACTTCAAAAATACAATGATCCACAAGATGGATTTTTACCACGGATACTTGGATATGTTTTCTCAATTTCATAGCAATTTCATGGTCTTGAATCATTATAGAAAAAGCGTTATGCGAAAATTGTGAGAAAATTAAATGTTATACCTTATAAAACACCATAAAAAGAATTTATCCTTCCTTGCATTTCGACCTTCTTTTCCTTCACCTTCCTCAATTTTGGCTTAGATATCCTTGGATTACCTCATGCATCTATAGATATTCAATATTCTCAAGTGTGATTAAAATGAGAGGGCCTTGCCTCTTATTTATACTCTCCAAATAGCTTCATCTAAGGGTTACCTTCTAACCAAATTAACCCACTTCCTTATTTTAGGGTTAAACCACTTCTAATTTCTCCAGTAAATTTATTATTGAAATAATTTATTTTATTCACTTTGACTTATAATACACTCATTACTTCTTTATTGTACCTTTTAAAATCCCCTATTAGAAACCCCTTTGACTACTTTAACCTTTTGGGGCTTCTAGATGACATGGGTGTCCGATTTTATGAAGCGAGAGCGAAATGAATATACAAATTATTAGCGGGGTGTTAACACCGTCGCAGAGATCGGTAAAAGCGGTTTCTATTCAATAACAAAATAAGTTGAAGCTGTAAAATCTTGTGAGAAACAAGCTTGTTGTTATGGTGGCGGCTTATCTCTGAGAAGAATTGTGAGTTCTTGTCATGAAGAAAGATTACAATGAGGCTCTGAAGGCCTTTTACATCAAACAATAATTCAAAAACCCTAGACATCCAAAAACCTAACCACGGAGATGAAGCACCAAAAGTCGCTCTTGAGACTGGATTTGAGTAAGTTAATTTTATCAACTTCTTTGGGGTTGCTTAACTTCCATATGATCTTCGTTTAGGTGTGTGATATCCGGATTGGAAAAGGTATCATCAAGGAGATTGTTTTGGGGCTCAATCATACCTTTTGATATCATTGAGATATATCGATCACGAGAAAAACCTTCATTTAGGCCCTCAAAATGGCCACAGAGGTTAAAACCTGCTAAAAAAAATAAATTGACAAAAAAAAAAAAAAAAAATTGTTTTGAGCCAATTTGGAAAAGGTGGGTATTACCAATATCCATATGGATCAAATCTCTCTAGGAAGAAATGGTCTCCATTTCGGTGAGTTCCCCCATCAGATGAGGAAATGTCTTGTTGAACGGCGGGTGAGCCACTTGCCTTGGTCGCGAGAGTTGCCACTGGTTTGGCGATCCAATAAAAGTTGGATCCTTTGTTTGTTGAGTGCAGCTATGTGTCCACAATATGATCATTGGTTCCGGATTTGTTGCTTGTGGGGTTTGAGCTCTATTGGTGTCCGTTGTTACGCTTTCGCCACGAGGTGTCCAATAATGGTGAAATAAGAGAGCGAGGAGATCCACGTTGAACAACGGGAAATAAGGGCGAAGGAGATCCACGTTGAACACTGGGTCCAAGCCAAGGAAGGGAGGAATGTTGAGCTCAAAATAATTGTCCCCCATGGCCTTGGTAATAGTGTACGGCCTATAATGGAGTGGTCGAAGCTTCCAATGGGGTCATGTAAGGTGTTCTTTCTGCAAGTACAACCAAAATTTATCACCCACCTGAAACTTATGTGGCACCCGATGTTGATCATGGCATTGTTTGTACTTATCATTGGAATTATGTAGGATATATTGAACCTGTTGACGGATGTGTTGGATCCACTCAATGAACTAGGTGGCTTTGTCATCTTTAGTTGGAGCAGGAGATGAGTTGGTTGAGGTGACTGCAAGGGGAAGTGCAGCATCTATGGGACCCAATGGTTGGAATCCCAACCCCACCTGAAAGGGGTTGCGGTCGGTTGATATATGCAGGGCTCGGTTGTAGCTATATTGGACATAGGGAAGGCTCTCATCCCATGTGCAAGGGTGATTTAAATTATACATGTGAAGGATATGCACAATCATTCGATTTACAACCTCAGTTTGGCCATCTGTCTGGGGGTGGAAGGCCATGGATTTGGTGAGCTTGGTGTCCAGCAGTGACCAGAGGCTCGACCAGAATGTGCTGAGAA
>SNQJ01S0124063.1:1781-26648 GCA_010110895.2 Picea sitchensis
CCTCCTAATCAACGACCTTGCCTTTACTTCGGGTGGTTGGCCTTTCAGCTGGATCAACAGTGCTATGGTCCTCTTCTCGATCAACAGTAGAGATCTCCTTCGGGTTTCGGACTTTCGAGATCTCAAATCTAAAACTTCCCACTTTTTCCCACTTGCTTTTATTCGAAGTCTATAATCTACTGACGCGTGTCCTCTTGATCTAACGGTCGAGGATTACTTCAGGTATTTACTTGGAGTCCCCAGATTTGCTCCATGTCTCCCTTAGATATGACGGCTATGAATTACTTTGGATATTTATCCATAGTTCTTAGATCTACACCACGCCTCCTTTGAATCCGATGGCTCAAATCCACTTCGGATGATCCGATGCTTGATATTCACCTCGGGTGATCTGACGACTCAGCTTCACTTCGGCTGATCGGACGATTGAGATTTACTTCAGATTTCTGGAAGTTCGGACTTCGAAAATCTCAACTCTCAAACCTTGCCTTCTCCTGAATAGACAATATCTCACGGCTCATATTCACCTTGGTGATCCAACGCTTGAGATTTACTTTGGGTGATCTGACGGCTCAGATCTGCTTCGGCTGATCAGATGATTGGGATTCACTTCAGATTTTTGGGACTTCAGACTTCGTGAATCTCACGTATCAACTGAGAAACCCTCGAATGGATTTCCCGAAGCTGTTGATCTGACGACTCAGATTCACTTTGGAAAGCCGACACTTGAGGTTTACTTCGGATGATCCAATGATCGACATTTTCTTCGGGTCTTCACCCAGAATCCACAGACTCACGCCACCCATCCTCTAGATCTAACAGTTCAGATCTACTTCACATGATCTGACAGCTGACGTTTACTTCGGGTCTTTACCTGGAATCCATAGATTCAGGCTACATGTCCTCTGGATCTGACGGTTTAGATATACTTCGGACGATCTGATGGCTACTTCGGGTCTTTACCCGGAATCCATAGATTCATGCCACTTGTCCTCTGGATCTGACGATTCAGATATACTTCGGCTCTTCGGCACTTTGACGCTTCGACGCTTCGGCCCTTCGACACTTCGACCTTTCGGCACTTCAACGCTTCTGCACTTCGATGCTTCAGCCCTTTGGCAGTTCGACCTTTTGGCACTTCGGGATTCGGGAGTTTCAACTCTCAATCTGAAACTCTCGAAGTGATTTCTCTTAAGTCTACGATCTGTCGTCACATGTCCCTCTGGATCTGACGATTCAGATCTCCTTCGGCTCTCCGGGACTCAGGAACCTCAAATATCAAACTTTACTTTCACCCAAGGACAAAGAATCTTTGCCACATGTCCCTTTCGATCTGACGGTTGGGAATTACTTCGGGTCTCTGACTTTCCGGGCTTCAGGAGTTTCAATTGTCATTTCTGAAACTCTCGAAGTGATTCCTCCGAAGTCATCGATCTGCTGACGCGTATCTCCTGACGATCAATGGCCAGGATCAACTTCGGGACTTCGGAACCTTGGCCAGTCCACCCTCCCACTCACACAAATGTTAAAACTCATGCACCTTACCTTAGATCGGACAACCATCGTCCCTTCGTGCTCAGATATGACGGTTAGAATATGTTATTCCCAACATTTCTCCTCTGCTTTCCTAGATGCTAATCTAATGGTCCGGGATTTTCCCCGCAGCCCTTCTGACGGCTGTTATCGCTCCTCCTTCTGAGATTTTGACATCTTCCAACTTGGGAGGGTTTGGTAGATGTTCAAGGCCTCAGCCTTCGTTTCCCCCTGCGAGTTCGGCTATCTCAGGTCCTGCCTTCGCTCTTGAAAACATTATCTCTTCCGAGCTTTGCGATTCTTCTCAGACTGACGGTACTGAGGGACTCTGTTACTCCTGAGGTTTCTAAAAGGACTCACGACCACCCATCTCGCAAATAGTCGTGATCCGACCGATACCGAGGTGTCCGCAAATTGACAGTTCACAACAAATGTGGGGTCCCAACGTGCATACTCTTTATCAGGGAGCTCACCCCCCGCAATCTGAAAGTACTCGTCCAACTTGGTCAAATCAGAGTCGTTGATCTTCCAGCCAACGAGATCAATGACAATGGTGAATTGCGAACTACGAACTAGCGCATCTACTAATTTCACTTTCATGCTCTGCAATGCTCTCCCACCCTCGATCTCCGTTCTTAGATCGACGGTCGTAATGATTTGACATCTCGGAGCTTCAAGCTCCAAGGTTCCTAGACCCAGGTCACGTGGGTCCTCGTATAACTCTTGGACTATGATCCTTGCTCTTAGTCGGGTTTTTGGTTAAGGAAACATGCATAAGTTCAGAGTATTTTAGACCACTGATCTGAAAGGAACACCTTCCCAACTCGCAGAGCTTTAAGCTTTGAATCAAGGCAAGGTAACTTGTGGGGTTACCAAAATGGTAGATATTCCAAGAGGCTTGCTCTAACTTTGGAACGATGATGTGGTTCCCTGGGAAAGTGCCTTTGAATGACTAAATAGGGGCATATGGAAAAATCAAGCAGAACCATAGGCTCTCGAGGGGAATAACGCATACTCATAACTTAATCATTTACTACAGAGAAATAACCCTTTTATAGACATATAAATACTCGCATACATCCATTATTTACAATTCAAAGCATAAGGCAAGAAAACACTTATCAGAACCATATAGCGTGATGTAACTGCTAAAAGGGGTGCTCGTTTCCACCCAACCATAGACTCAGTCACTCCCAATGGATTTATCACTGGCCACTCCCGAACTTAAGCCACGATGTTTTGAGATTCAATCTCTTACTTCCACCTCAACGGAAGTTAGGGATGAAGGTTACTCTCCTTCTCTTAATACAGAAATAGATAAGGACAAAGGTTACTCTCCTTCTCCTGCCTCAATCTCTATTTTCAGTAATCAGAACTCATTGTTCCTCTTTCAGTCGTTCCTCGGACCCGAGAGCTTCCTCTCTCGTCTCTGCATTTTTTCTTCGCAGGTCTCCCTCTGCCCACCACACTTCCTTTCTTGCCTTCCTCAACAAGATTGTGTGTGGCTCACATTCCCAGTCCATGGTCAGGTCTAGAAGCCTTACGGATGGGCAGTCTTCCCCATCCCCTCATTAACTCTTGAGGAGGCCTTCCCACCTACCAGCCCGGCTGTAATTCATTCTTGGGTCAGAGGGTTGTTCTGATCTGAGCAATTAATTTCAACATGGTACTGGTTCGGTGGAGGTTAACACAATTAGTCCTGGTCCCCTCCACCACCTTTCACAACATTTTGTGGTCTCACTTAGCACATCCCTTCTTTCAGCAGTCATGCAACACGTAACCATTTTTTATTAAAATAACAAAATTTACATTCATCGAACTTCTACACAAGTTCCATCAAATCAAACATTCACACTTTTAATTTTTCCATAGTTCCTTGGCCCATATAGTTATATTTACAAACTGGGGGAAACTGGGCGTTACAATCTTTATGTGTCTACTTTTTTCCAATAGAAAATTATCTCGAAATTATATTAAGGTATAATTCCACTTACAACTCCAAAATCGTTCCTTTAATAATACAAACAGATCGGCCATAATAGAAAATTACAAAAATATGAGCTTTAACTAGACAATCAATGCTCCCCCAAAGAAGACAAAAAACAGAGAACAATAAGTATGAAAATACTTAGATATAAGAGCTTATATCCTCTTCGCACTGAAGCATAGCACAATGCCCCTTACCCAACTCAAACTTTAATGATGTCTAAATGTGTATGAGGACTCTCAACCCCATTACACCATTGATAGAAAGACAGTCTGCCTTCCATCTCCAGTAGCGCCCTTTTAGATAATATATTGGCCTCTTTATTGAAATCCATGTAGATATGTTGGAAGCTTATGTCTTGAAATGAATTTGCCAGGTCCCTAGTCTTTTGCTTCCAGCCTTCAATGTCCACCGCTTGAAGATTACCTTCTAGATTTATCCAATCAATAATAACCTTCGAATCCCCCAGGATTTGGATTTTTTGGATAGACCAAAAAGTTGCCAAAGTGAGTGTAGCCCATAAGCCCATGAGCTTTGCCTTGGTGTTTGTTCCAGCTCCGCAATTGATGTGCCATTTAAAAACATTCGACGCATGAGTTTTGATGATGCCTCGAGCTCCGCAACACTCGCCATTACATAGGGCCGCGCCATCAAAACGTGCCAAGGAAAAACCAAAAACCATCCTACTTGTTACTAACAACAACTACATCTAAAATATTAATATATATTTCACATAAGAAACAAACATTATTAATATACTAAATATAAGTAGTTGTAACTAGTAGATAGTACTTAAAACATTCAAATTTATATTCCCTTAGCTTACAATGTTTTCATGTAATTTTTATTACGTATAAAAATGTCTAATTTATATATAATTTTATTTTTTAATAATTGAAGAAAAAAAAACATTTATTAAAATTGTATATTTCATTTAAAAAAACCATGAATTTTTGAAACATATGTTTTCCAATCCCAAATCCACAAACAAAACTCAATAAATATTCTAGGAATTTAATATTATAGGACTAAAGTAAAAAAAAAACCATGAAATTCTAAAAAAGTATACAACTTTTTGACACATAGTTTCCAACACAAACAAAAGAGAAAGTCATTAAATATTGGAGTACTAAAACAAAAGTCATTAAATATTGCAGTACTAAGGAAAAAACCTCGTATATCCTAAAAAAATTAAAAAGTAGATAAAGATGAAGGAATATCTTTTCCACTCCCGAGACAAAAGTCATTAAATATGGTAGTGCTAAGGAAAAATCTTGGAAATTCTCTAAAAGCAAAATAAAAAAGTAGGTAAAGATGATGGAATATTTTTTCCAATCTCACAAGAAAAAACCATTTTCAGTCCAGGTTCTCACATGGCCAGCAATATATACACTGTTAGATAACCTTGGTATATATCCGGATTTTCACATTGGGAAAAGACTTCTAAATTTCTGAAACAAAAAAATAAAGTATTAAAGATTATGAATACTTTTTCCAACTTTAAAAAAAGAAAGAGTTAAAAATGTTTTTTTTAACATATTAAAGATTATGAAAAAACACTAACCAAAAGAAAGAGTTAAAAATGATTTTTTTAAACATATTGAATATTTTTTTCATCACACATGTTTTTTAAAAAACACTAACCAAAAATGAATTTTTTAAACATATTGCATATTTTTTTCATCACACATGTTTTTTATTTTTATTATGTTGAATGCAAACATCTTAATTGATCAGATTATTTTTTTAAATGAATTTAAAAAAATAATCAAATCAAATTATTTTTAAGATAAGTTATTTCATTTGACATATTTTTCATTTTCATTATATTAATTATAAATTTCTGTTTTAACAAAAGTTGATGCCAAAACATGGATGTAAAGGAGAATGTCTATCTACTCTCTTCTCAAATTAAGCAGAAGTAAATCCTTATATGGATAAATGGCCTACCTTGTACTTAAGATAAAACAATTTAATAAATTTTTCATCATTTATGTTATTTGGCCTTTTCCTATAACTATAGGACAATTGTGTACAGTATCCACTCTACTACTCAGCATTAAATGCCTATATACCACTGGTTGGCTAAACTTTCTACCTTTTTGGCTCCTGCTAAAACATTTAGGGTACAGCTGACCCTCCTACACAAAGACTTCGCTGTAACTCCGGACCCACCCATTCAAAGTCACGGAGTTTCTTTCCTCTCTTTTTCCAGGAAATTGCTCCGCCCCTTCCACTGTGTTATCGCCACAGTTATTATACATAGCAGTGTAATTACGCTTTAGCATAGTAGTATAATCGTTGTAACGAAATTTCATCTCTCAAGCGGCACTAGCAGACGATGGAATCGGACTCGCTTACTTCACGGTTAGGATGAGCTTTGAAAATCATTTTCTTTTCTTTCACATTTTGATAAAGGCTTCCCTGTGTCGATCCTGAAATTATTTGTGTCAATTTTGAATGGATTGGTAGCTGAAGGATACGAAGTTCTTTACATGATGAAGAAGATTGAATTTCTTAAGTGTAATGTGGGTTTGGGAGATTTTTAAATTTCTGATAAGAAAACAATTTTTGGGGTGAAGTTTTCTTTAGTTTTTGTGTGAATTTTGATGGGTTTTATTCCTGTTGATGCGGATCTCCAAGATCACAGTCATAGCATCAGTGTGTATTAATCATGAGTGCTTCTCTTATTCAGGGTTCTTTTTTTAATGTCTTTGGAAGGATTGTAGGATTAATGTCCACTTCAGACTTTGGACTGAGCGTCTAAGAAATCATTCTACAATTGGGGATATCAAACTAATACATTAGTTTTTTTCTCAGTGTAGATTAACTAGTGTGTGTTGTTTGTTTCTGAAGTGATAAAAGGATGACAGTTAAAATCTAATTTTGAATGGGACTGTGTTAAGCAATTGTCTGCTCTGTAATTAGTAATGGGAGTATGATTCAGCCCAGATTCAACAATCTGGTCTTTGATATTCAGCTGTTGGCAAGCTATTTGTTTTCAGGGTGGACACAGTTATTCTACTTGAAGCTATGTGTATGGCCCGTATGCATAATCTTGTACAGTGCTTTTTCATTAATAATATCTTTGATCTTCATCTCGGGTAATGAAAATATTGTTGTGTTTTTTATATAGTCATTCTTCCATATCTCCCGATCCACAAAACTGTGTAAAACTGGCATATTTAGTGTGCAAAAATCTGAATTGAGAGGATTCTGAGCTCACTTCTCCAATGTCCATATCTCCCGGTCTGCAAAACTTTGCAAATTCTACATATTTAATGCACACAATTTTAAGTCGAGAGGAGTTCTTTCCCGGGTGTCCGTATGGTGTTAATTTACAAAAATGTTGATGCAGGTTCACTATTGGTCAGGAGATTACAGCACCATTTCATGTGGACTAGTGCCCAAGGTTTGGGAAGAATCCCTTCGAGCAAGCAACGTAGAGAGTTTTACTGTGAATGAGTACGAAGATGTTGCATATGTTACCTTCCCTTCGTTTCAAAGATTAGAAGATTTCATTGTCGACGACAGCAAATGTGGAGAAGGGAATATACAAACTGACCACGGGGTCTTCTCTGGTTGCCTCAACGGCAATGATGAGAAACCAGCCCTCATCCATCAGGGAGCTCTTACGCTGTTCCTGCACATTATGGAGAAAACAGATTTCCAAGCAAAGGTAAACTGATTTATCTAAGTACCACTATCAGGACAAAGTGACCTTAGTTTCATAAAACGAGGGGGCTTACTTTATTCAGTTGCAAAATTTTTGAAATTCAAAAGTAACAGTAGCATTGTATTCATGTATTTCATGATCATTCAGTTGCAGATTTACACGGACCTTAAACAAAGGAAGCTCAAACCCATTATATTTGTGGGTCATTCCTTAGGAGGGGCAGTTGCAACCTTAGCGACACTATGGGTTCTGGGAAAGAGGCTAAGGCAAAGCTCTCCCTTTTGTATCACGTTTGGTTGCCCTCTAGTCGGAGATGAAAGACTTGTTGAAGCAGTTGGCCGTGAGAGTTGGGGAGGCAACTTTTGTCACGTGGTTTCCAAGCATGATATTGTTCCTCGGATGCTCCTTGCACCGTTTGAGTCAATTGCTAACCCCTTCACTACTGTTTTTGGTTATTGGCAGGGCAAAAATGTGCCTGATTCTTTAATTCAGGATGCTTCTAGGACTCTTCTTAAACACGCCCTCGCTTCTCCAAGTAGCCAATACAGACCCTTTGGCACTTACATGTTTTGCTCAAGCAATGGTGCAGCTTGTATTGAAAATCCCCTGACGGTTTTGGAAATGCTTCATTTGACAATGCAAAGCCAACAAACTTCCTTTGACGAGATTGTTCAGGCCTGCATTTTAGAGCACATAAGGTATGATTCTGTTTTGGAGGAGATTAGGCAAAACTCCATAAGAGGGATAAGAATAGCGAAGTCCAATTCATAATCTTCTTACTAGATGGGTATTTCATCGCAGCTAGAAGCTATTGGTGTTGGAGCTCAGGTAATACTCAATTCCTTTTTAAATTAAGAACGAACAAAAAAAATACATCTAGTGATTTTGTTGTGCAATTAATTTTTTATATCAGTATAATGCCTTAAACGTATTATGGACTACTTAGTTTTTGGGCGTAATATATCTGGATTACATGGAAAGACTGTTTTTTTCTTATGTTGAAAAGAACATTATAAAAACACACAGAAGACAGGCACGAACATCTCATCCATGCACGAACTCTCAGTCTTTACTGTGCATGTTGTTTTTCCTAGTCCAGGGATTTTGAGCTTTCTGTAACGGACAGAATATTAAAAAAATGAAGCGCCGATTATTTATGTCCTTGCTTTGTTAAAATGCTGGGCCATCCGCTCAGCTTGTCTAGAAGTTCTGTTAATTTCTTACTCCATCACATTTGATATAAGACTCTAATGTAGCTCTCTGCACTTTTCAATTTTAGTTTCTTCGTTTAGGCATACTAATTGATGCTTGATGTTGTTGAAATGGTGATGATAACTTTGCGCAGAATTATCATGCACAGCTTGCCCTACGAAAATGTTGAGAAGCTAGCTATTGGATTAAGCTTAAAACAAAGTATTATGGCAGAGCTTGAGTGGTATAAAGAGCGTTGTGAGAAGAATGGTGGCATCGGATATTATGATACCTTCAAGAGGAAAATTGACAGGAAGGATATTGATGCTAATACGCGTAGGGTAAAGCTTAAAGAGTTTTGGGATGAGATTATTGAAAAGTGGGAGGGTCATAAGTTGCCAAGTGATTTCGAATCCCAAAATAAGTGGATAAATGCTAGCAATGCATATAGAAAACTTGTGGAGCCTCTGGATATTGCACATTATTATCTCACAACCAAGACCAACAAAAGCTATTTTTCAGATGGAAGACCCAATCGTCATAAAGTTCTTCAGGAATGGATGGAAGCGAAAGAAAAGACTCGCAGTTCAAGAGGTCAAAGAACTCGCAGAAAGCCTGCATCCCTCACCGAGGACTCGTGCTTTTGGGCATATGTAGAGGAGGCTTGGAAAGACCTGGAAAATCTCAAACAAGGCCAACACCAAAGCCTACAAAGCCTTGAACAGTTTGAAAAGTATGTGACAACCGCAGACAACGCTCATAAAATTGCTTTGGATGTTTCTTGGAAGGAAACAGCTTCATGAATTGGTGGAAAGAATGGAAAGACCAAGCTGCGAAATCCCCTGGATGGAGATCTTCTTTATATGAGATAATGGAAAATGAAAGTTGGAAGGGGTGAATTTGCAGGGTATCTGAATAAAAACGCTGTTTCCAACTTGAAGGACTTCTTCCAATTAGTTTGCTTGCTTTGTTTTCGAGATGTAATTTCCGTTCGTATTTAAGATGTAATCTCTATTTGTAACTGTTAGGTTGCTTGCTTTGTTTTTGAGATGTAAGTTCCGTTTCGTATGTAATATCTGTTTGTAACTGTGGGGAAGATGACTTCTATCCATTTAGATTGCTTGTTTTGTTTGTGAGATGTCATTTCATTTCATATGTTCAAATTAGTATGATTACCGTAATGCTTTAATGGTTCTTCCAGCGGGGTTTATTGAAAACTGGAATTTTCCTTTGCACAGTACATGGACATGGATTGCTGAGAAAAAAGAATCTGTTTAGAGGATGTATTTTGGAAACTGCTTTTTTTTTTTTGTAGAGTTTTCCCTGTGAAATTTTTTTTTATATATGTTTTAATTTAAATATTGTTTTTAATGTATATTGTATGAAATGAGAGTAGTAATTGTAATGATTTAAATGATTTAAATTTAAAATTCCAAAGAAGACAATCACTTTCTAAAAATATTATGATATAAAAAGACAGAAGAAAAGGATAAAGGATGTTTATGTGATTATGAGTATAAATTGATATCAATTAAACCCAAAACTTGTGGAGACATGGAAAAAAATGTAATGTAATATTCACACATTGGAATACTTTGTAGAGATTTAATTTCCAATAACTCACAATAATTTACTTTGTTAGCTTTATTTAGTGCACTGGATGTTTATGTGATTAAGAGTATAAATTGATATCAATTAAACCCAAAATGTGTGGAGACATGGAAAAAAATGTAATGTAATATTCATATATTGGAATACTTTGTAGAGATTTAATTTTTAATAATTCACAATAATCTACTTTGTTAGTTTTATTTAGTGCATTGAATAGGAAGACTGTGGAGCAAGTAAAAGACAATTATTAAAAAAAAAATAGTCATTTTCTATTTTATTTATTTAGAGATTAAATGGAAATTACACTACACGAGTATTTTTAAAAATTATTATAAAAACTGCAATCACTAATTTACCCCTTGATGCACAAAACAAAATAATGAAAGAAGAGAATCAAGAGTTAATTTGTAAAATAATCTCTATTCCTACCATTCTTCTTTCTTTTTTGACCTCAAAGTTCTATGAGGACTAATTGATGTCTAGGATTTAGATGGTGCACCAACTCCTTATTGGAATTGGGGTGTTAAGATTCATGAAGTCTTCATTCCCCTATGAGGGCTTTAGTTACAACTACCACCTAGAAGGGGGGCTTTAGCTAGACTTAATTCCCCTAAAAAAGCTTTAGTTACAACTACCACCTAGAGGGGGGCTTTACTTCTCAGAGACTATTTATGAGGTATATGTGAAGAGTTGTGTGTAGTGTTTTGCAATTTATGAATTTAAAAATTAAAACTAATTCCATGGCTTGAAAATAAAGTATGGAAAAATATTGAAAGAGGTTGTTACCTATTCTTAATGCTTTGTATTAATTCATAAAATTTATCTATAAAATATCTGAATCTTTATAATAAGAAAAATATAAATATTAATGAACCAAATAAATTTTCATAATAAAATAAATTATATATATATATATATATATATATATATATATATATAAAATATTGGGATAGAGACCCGGAGAGGATAATAAATAGAATTTGGGACACTTGGGATCCTTTTTGGAATTATGGTGGCTTTCCATGGCGCAAGGTCCTATGATAAGTTGGATCTAAGTGATATTCATATTATATGTCTAGCTGAAACTTGGGGCATGAGGAATCTAGGTCCCTAACATGGAAGATTGACCCTCTTAATCAATACATTTGGATAGAATTTAGACACCAATGCTAAGAATATATACATATTCTTAGCATTTTGTTATTTTGCACCTATTAATTCTACTTTTATAAGAAAAATATACAGATAAAATTGTCCCTATAATAATTTAGAACAAAGTGTATAATTGAAAAATAAAGGTAATATCTTCTTGCTAGAGGAAGACTTTAATGCTAGGATTGCACAACTAAACAGGCTACTCTTTTAAGTGATGACTCCAGCCATAATCCTTTATGGCTAGAGGAGGACCTTGTTTATCTAATAGCTACAATAGAAGCTCGGAGACCCTAGTGAAATTTGTTTGGTACTTAGTTGGTCAAGCTTTGCAACTCTCAGACCTAATAATTTGCAATGGAGTAGCAAGTAGCCAAAAATCCAACAAATGACTTGTATTTCATGGGCTAGGTAGTAGTGTTGTAGATTATGTGATATTTGATATCCTCGTTTCCAACCAAATAGCAGTTTTTTTGACCTTTTAAATGACCATAGGCGACTCTGATCCTTAAATAACAACCCTAACTCTAAAAACTCCATGCATAGGAACTGCCATTGAAAGATTACGATAATCCAATTTGCGATTTGACAAAGTAAAGTTGACATTTCTTAAAGGATTTAAGTAGTAAATTAAACCTCCTAACTTATAAGGACAACATTGAAGGACTCTATCATAATTTACAACTACCATTTCCACTTCTATTAACGATTTCTCTTTCGAGGTGTCCTACAAAAGAATAATAGAACAACCAACCTTGGTATGATAAAGAATGTGAAATTGTTGGGAAAGCCATTAGGGATGCTTCTAGTAGGGCCCTTAAAACTCGATAGATCAATACGTACCAGCCTAATTAAAAGGAAAAAAGATGCTATATCAATAAAATGCAAGAACAACTTTCAAACAACTACAAGTTGGATCCTAAGAAGTTTTTGGAGCCAAATTCTAAACTTGTAATACTAAAGAAATAATAGGATTCCCTTAGTTGATTCCTACATGAAATCTTCACGAGTTCCTAATGCCATAGGACTTTCATTCCTATTGTCCTAGGAAGAAGTTTTCTTCAAGATGAAATAGAGTTGAGAGACAGCGGCTCATAAATCCTGGGAAGCTAAGGACTGACACAGAGAGGCTTCTGGTAAATTTTTTAAAATGGAGGCCAGGTCCTTATCCCTCACATAGAAGCTCTTCAGCAGTAGTCAAAGCGGGGCTTCCCTAAACCACGGGCCATAGAAGCCTCATTGTTCCTATTTTTTTTTTAAAAATGGGGATAAAAACATTCCCTCTAATTATAGGATAATGGAAACAGGTTAGCTAGATTTTAGCCAAGCTTTATGGGTATTTTTGGAAAGATTAGCATTTGGCTAGAAAGTGTGTATTAAAAAGAGCTAAAGGCTAGGTGGGGTTTAGGAGATATCATTCAACTATATGGACCCAAATCTTATTTTAGCTTTAGGATCTCATTCTGAGAGAGTTCCACAATACTAAAACCAATCTTTTGTTGTTTTGTTAACTTTAGAAAATCTTTTGACATGGTTCCTAGGAAAAACCTTTGGAATAAGTTGGAAGAGATAAAAGAGCCTCTTGAGTTGTGAGGTTGCTACAATAAGGATGTATGAGAAACGTTATTGCTAAGTTTAAAAATACTTGAAATTTTGATCCAAAAGAGATTTAAGCTGTCTCGGAGTCATAAGGTTGTCCTGTCCCCTACCCTTTTATATACATTGATAAGTTAGAAGAATGCTTTGGAAAAAAGCAAACTATTATTTGAGACCCTACTCTCTTTGGTATAGTCATCAATCTTCTTCTTAACTTTGTCATAGATGATATGGATTCTTATGGCAAGGAGTCCCCATGATCTTGAAAATAAACTAAGAATCCTCAAGGTTTCTTTCTCCAATATGGGTATGGTTATCTTGATAAGACTAGTCATGATTATTAAATCCAATAAGATCCCTTATGATACCTTTGTATGTATATGACACCAACAACTTGGATGAAGTGACTTGATACAAATATCTTATGGGTGATATTCACCACAAGCTCAATTGGAATTATAGCATTGAGAAAAGGATTATTGGGGATGGAAAGCTTATTATGGGCTTGAGAAACAATTGTAAATCAGTTGATCTTTGGAGTTGGGATAAGAAGAAACTCCTCTTTGAGACTCTTATTTTGTTATTTCTTTATGGTTTTTATGAGAGTGTCTGCATGTGAGTATCTCATTGAATCTGGAGAAGAATATAGAAAAATACAAAAGAATTTTATAACCTATATGTTCAAAATTAAGTATACGTCCTATCCCATCCTCACTAAGTGAAACAGCTCCCCATTGAGGAGCATGGCTATGACTAGATACCTAATGTATGCAGAACAAGTTAAACAACATGGAGAGACAAGAGGCTACCTAAGGTAGCTTCAAAATCAAGTCATAGCGACCATTGACTCAGCGAGGATGGCATAAAAAGACACCGGTCTTGGCTAAACTATTGGGGAATCATTGGAAGAAACCACTGCTGAGAATAAAGGTGCTATTAAAAAAATGTCAAATCACAATTTAAGGAAAAATGTGGTGTGATAAAGGTTGGAGGTAAAAAGAAAATTAATTATTATAAAGTCTTAATCAACCTAATCTAGAAAATCCAAAATTATCTCTGTTTTGCCGGTGAAAAGGCAGCATTGCTAAGATAAAGAACAAATTTTTCACAGGCTCCACTTAATTGAAGGAAGTGGAAATTTAGTCAATTCCTAAAATGCCATGGAATGAAAGAGTGTGTCATATGGCCCACAAGAAGGTTGAAGATGAAAGCCACTTTCTCTTAGATTGTCCAACCTATACCCATACTAGATCTCATTTCCAAAATATATGTTGCACTACCAGCCTTTCTAACCTCTTAATTCAACAAAGGTATGGTGATCTTGGAAAGCTTCTATAAATGCTTTTAGAACCTGAAACAAATTCTAAAGAATCACAAGTAATCCTTTACTTACAGTCTTAGCGTCGATAGACCAATTAAGTCTTAATTGGATGTTAATCATCATCATCATCATCATAATTCATTTTAGTAATACTATATATATAGACCAATTAAGTCTTAGTGGATGTTAATCATCATCATCATCATCATAATTCATTTTAGTAATACTATATATATATATATATAATCCATTTTAGTAATACTATATATATATATATATATAATCCATTTTAGTAATACTATATATATATATATATAATCCATTTTAGTAATACTTAATATAGAAATATATATGTGAATTGACTTATAGTTTAATAGGTATTAATGACAAGTAAAAACAAAATTACTAAAACTGTAAATTACCTCTATTTACTGGAATAACTTGGAGTAATTTCCAATCGTGTATAAATGTAATATTATTTTTATTTTATTATTATTATATATTAAACTTATTATTTGAGGGTATTTGTTAGTAAATGACTATGATTACTATTATGATTTGATTATTATTATTATTATTTATGATCAAGTAAATATGATGATGATTGAATTACTAAATAAATAATTAAATTATATTTCTATCACTGATACATGAGTAGTGGATATTGAGTAAGGAAATGATTTGATGATATAAATATTATTTTAAACGTATTTATAGACTACCACATAGGCATGTTAAACCTGGATAACTGAGTTTTTGGGGGCCTCGTATATCTGGATTACATGGAAAGACTGTTTTTTTCTTATGTTGAAAAGAACATTATAAAAACACACAGAAGACAGGCACGAACATCTCCTCCACGTCGGATGTAAAGCACCTCGCTTTTACGTTATGTGTGGCAAGATTTCAATTTAATAAGCCAACTAAGGCACTAGTGGATATGTGAAAGAGTTTGGTGACTCTAAAAATATACAATCTATAGGAGATTCAAAAATCAAAACTTCCAATTTCTATATATTATAAAAAAAATATATGAAAAATGATAGGAAAAGATTGCTACTTATTCCTAGTACTTAATATTAATTTATATAATTAATTTATAAAATATCTAAATTTTTATAATAAAAAAATAGAAATAATAAAAAAACTAATTAACTAAATAATTTTTCATAATAAAAAAAATTATGTATAAATAAATAAAAATAAAAACAAAACTATATGTCAAAATGACTAATAAAATGAAGATGTACACTTCATCAATGACCTTTTATTTTAAAAGGTTTTATTTTGAGGAGCAAAACTATAAATGACCTTTATTTACTAGTAAAACTGGGAGAGTTTTGGGACGGTATTATTGATACGCGGAGGAGAGTTTTGGTTCATTATTATTGATATGTGGAGATTGTACTAGTTGCCAACTGATATCTGATTCCAATATAAGTGGATAAAAGTTGGTCACATATAAAAGACTTGTAAAGCCTCGATATTGCATATAATTATCATAATGACAATAGCATCTATCTTTCACATGGAAGCTTGAATCGTCATAGAGTTCTTCAAAAATGGATGGAAGAGAGAAAAATCCTCATAGTTCAAGATTTCAAAGACCCCACACAAAGCATGTATCCCTCATTCAAGATTCATGCATTTCATTTGGGAACATGTAGAAGATGCTTAGAAAGATTTGGAAAATCTCTAAGAAGGTCAACATGAGAAGTTACAAAATCTTGAAAAGTTTGAAGAGTGTGTTATAGTGATGAAAAATGTTCTCAACATTTCTTCAGAGTTTTTTTATACAAATTCCAAGAGAGAGATGTTGGAGGATAGTAGTTCTACAACAAAATATAATTAACAATCGATCATGCACAAAAAAAATTATATTTTATTAATCAATTAAGAACATATTTATAGAAGAAGTTTTCCCTCAACAACATAACAAACTCATGAGAGAATCTCTCAACCACACACATAAATAAGATATAGTTAGAGAAGATCTCTCACAACTAACTAGATCTAATAAATCGAAACCAATATCGAATGTAAGCATTAATTCTAAGACCCTCCCTTAATGCTTACATCACTAAGAACAATAATAAACACATTTTACAAAAAATATTTTCTGAACATTGATCTTTGTTTGGTCTGGTCTTCATTAGTGCCTCTATCCACTTCTTAACTATCATAGACTATGCTCTTTCTCTCCCATTCATTCGAGCTACCACTTTATCCATTGGATATACACTTTCTTCTAACCATCGATGACAAATTTGTAATGACCGGACTGCTAGCCATTCTATTGGCATACTTTCATCTGTTGAAATATATGGTTTTCCATTGTATTCACCAGTTATCTAGGAAAGTTGTCTATTCTATATTACTTCCATTTGTCGTAGTACATGGTATATCGATGTATTCGTCAATTTTCTAGGAAATTAGTATAGATATAGAATGTATCTAGAAATCAATATTACAAAGTGATCTATCTCACATAGGCTTATAGACACAAGGATCACAGCTATAACTAATAGTCATTGTTCATGGTCATCGCATCCTCCAAGAACCATAAGTTGTAACATACTGTAGTAATAATCAAACCAGTGACGTGTTCTTGTGGCACCACATACATCAAGAACCACCAACTTAAATTATGTTACTTTGTTTGATAAGAGGTTCCTTTTCATATAATTTTACACACCAAAAACAAAGAAGGTTGAAATGTACATAGACCCACACCAATAATAACTATTAATATCCATATACATGCTTACATGATGATGAGGTAATTAAAAGAATTTCTGAATCTGGATGGTTTGTTCATCATCTTGCAAGCGAATAATAAGCTAATATTTGTTTTGGCTTCTTTGCAAGTTCTACTTGGAAAGTTGGAGTAAAATCTATGTTCTATAAAAGGCGCTCCCTAGCTAGTAGATTAAATCCAATTGGCATTGCGTTGTAACCATGAACCTAGATATATTTGATAGACCTCAACCAAATAACTGTCAAAGACAATGCATTTTCACTAAAGCAATAACCCCTTAATTCACATTTCTCCATATTTGGGCATCCCTTCGACAACTCAAGAAGTAATCTAAAAAAATGAGTACTCTTTCAAAATCAATCCATCCATAATCAGGAACCAATGTAATTTTGGCTCAATTCTAAATGGACGAATTTATTGGGCATCGATTCTGGCCCTAATCTTTTGAACAGAGCTCGTTGGTAGGGGTTTGATCCTTTGGATCCGAATAGATAACCTCAATGGGCATCATTTGACCTTTAATTTCTCTGGATAACCCTGTTGTGAATAATTTCGACCTGCTAATCTCTTAATGGTGAAAAAATTTAGACTTAAGTAGTCCACAACTCTAAGCCTTGGAAAAAATAACACTGCAACAATTATAAAATACACAAAAATATTAATATGGAAAAATTAACACATAGCAACACACTCTTGTAGCAATCACCTCACACAACAAATAATCTATTCTCACACATCCTGAGTACTCCCATGAGGGATTTTCACCCAGAGCTCCTAACTTTGATACTGTTGAGTACTCAACACACCCTAAAAGTTCTGCGACTATTTCCTTTTGGGTACCACCCTATAGTTTACTTTTGACTGTTTTCGCCTCATCTTGAAACTGACCCTTCACTTTTCTTATATGTTTCACGTTTTAATCGATTAAAATTTCACTTGAACATACAACGAAGAATCATCTTAACTCTAAAATACTTAACAACTACTCGAGGAGTCTGCGACCCATATTTTTCCCTAACTCACAAGAGAATTTCGGTATCGGTGGAAGATGATGGTGGTGAAAAACCGTTTGGGGAGTCAAAGTAGCCAAGTACCGACCCTCATCGACGTCGACTGATGAAATGATTATTTCCTATGAATAAACCTCGAAAGGATTTTGCCGAAGACCGATTCGATCGGTTTCGGCAAAAAGACGTAAGTACACACTCTGATAATAACCGATCCCCGATTCATTCACCAAGTGACGTGACGTGACGAAACTTGTTAACCCCAGAGTGTGGTAGGTACGTTGCATTTACGGTTCTCAGTTAATTCATGGATCGTGCATTAGTTACCGACTCGTGCGCGAATCAAAAGGAACCGTTAAACTTACCGATACAATGCATCTCCATCTGCGCCTCCGCCGTCAATCGGTCAGATTTTATTCGCAGAAAATCCGATAGTGGTTTATTTTGAATTTGTGTTCATTACTCATATTAACTAACTGATATGACTGATAGTATCTCCCAGTTATATTCCTTTCGAGTCATTGTGTATGATCCCATTCTGCGTAGCAAGAATTTCAGGGCAGACAGGAGAGCGAAGCTAACTGTCCACAGGAAGTGTTCAAAGTCCAGTGAGTATTAAAACTATTATCTTAGCCAACATTACAGGTATGGGTTCATTGATTATTCTTTTTGTGCTCCATTTTATATGTTCTCACCCAACACTGCTCTGCACACATGTTCAAATGACATTTTAAATTGTAGGAACAATGCCTCCGAAGAAGTCGTCCACCAGGAAATCGACGAGAGCCCCTAAGCTGCAAGAATTAGAAGTAGGAGAAGGTTCCTCCCCATCAGTTGCAAGATAATTGGAATTCATTCCCTAGCCAGTATCCGTCATTAGGAGAATCACCAAGGAGCCTTTTGTCCAACCCCCAGCTTTCAGAGACATAGAGGCAAGTATTGGATCCAAGATGGCATTTCCTCGTTGGGAAGAAGTTTTCAAGAAAATCAAGAAAGAATAACCCCTTGAATATACCCCGCATAGCGATCCTGAAACGAGGAAGCTCAATGACGAGGTCCTCCCCAAAATTCACAAGTCTTATCTGCACATGGTGGCAAGTTGATCTCTTGTCTTTCCTTGCATTGAACTCTTGAAGTGGATCCTTGACCACACTGACGCCCAAACATGTTTGATTAATGATGATAATGTCTAGTGCGTCGGAGTCTTCCTTCCATCAGAGGTTCAAAACTACTATAAGCTCAAAGATTCTGAGCTAAATCTAAGCACCGAATTCATCTTAAGTTTTTATGCGTCACACGATACCAACAAAATCATGTCATATTGGTGGAGAGAAGACAAAAAATTCACAAACCAGACTGCTGGCTGGTACCCAACGACCAATCTCAGGGAACCATACATATACCTCATGGATCTACTTTGTAGGTTACATGGGAAAAAGACTATTCTCGATTTTCAGAGGCTTGGATGCCTCTGGATTTTACAATCGCTATCTCAGGTACATGCTTCAATTGGGGTGCCATCATAAGATAGGCTTAGGAGCCGAAGGAGGGAGATACCCCTGCCTTCTACATGGCTTCGTATCTACTAGACGTGATCTGCGCCAGGAACGCTTTTGCCTGGATGAATATGAATTGCCACCCTTTAAAGCTGGATGTCCATGTATACTTCAACATCCTATGGGAAAACATGTACAAAAAATCCTATGCTGTTATCTGTGACCAATTTATTGCATGCATTTACTCCTTGCTCTTCAGAAGAGAATGCCCTAGATTGTCAAATGAAGCAAAGAAGGTTATAGCCAAAATTGGCCACTGGTATTTGGAAGAACAGGAAACCTACATCAGAGTTTTCAGTGCCATAAGAACACCCCACTTATTACCCATTTATGTTCCCGACTGGCTAATGTTAGGGGAAATTTTCTATCAAACCATCCTGCAAGGGTACAACACAACTTTAGTAAAAGACAAGAAGTGGGATTTCATACCATATGGGTTTCATATCGGGTTCTGCATGGTCAAAGATACCGTGAATGCTAAACAAATCGATCTAGGTCAATTGGAATTTTGTTTCCAAAATGGCCAATTTCGCAAACACGATCCCAAGGGATTGGTTCTATAACACGTGTCACAGGTATCATCCTGTTGGCCCTATGCCCATGACCATTTCGAAGATGAAATATTTACTGAAAATGCCCAAGACTGGAATGTAGTGGCGTCTAGGAGAGTTGATCCTCGAGGAACCAGGTTTAGAGCTATGAGCCACGAAGAGCAGGCAGTTCAAGAAATTAGTCGACGCTCGGGAGGAGAAGTTGCATATGAATTGGATGAAGAAATAAGTGATCCCAAAGAAGACATTGAAGCTGCGGGAATTCACCAGGAATCCCTAGTACAAATCAACGATCTCCCGGAAGATCAAGCTGCACAAGAAAGGGGTACATTGTTGCTTCAACAAACCGAGTTGCTGATGAAACGGATGCAAGATGACCTGTATATTTTCATAGGACCTGAAGCCTCAACTGATGTTCAGAGTATCTCGACAGAGTCAAATGATCCTGGGTCCATAGTCCCCAACAACGCCCATGGGTTGGGAAACCATGGACCCGCAACATCATCGATCGATCCTTTGGAAGAAGAGACAACTCAACCAGAGACAGGTCGGGTCTCGATAGAGACACAAGCGCCCAATCCCTTGACTACTCTTATACATATGTACAATGATGACGAGCGTTCAGAACCCACTCACGGCACCCCGGTGCGAGTCCAAGAGGAAAAGGGTCCCAAGAAAACCACTTCCCGTGAACCTGATGTCCATGACAAGAAGGCCTCATAGATGGAAACATGCTCCGAAGGTGACCTCGACACAAGAGAGTCCGACAGACAGGAAGCAGAAGCAAGACTGAGTGGCGAAACTCCACAAAAGAGAATCAACAACTCTATGGCCGACAAACAAGTAAGCAATGAGTCTGTTCCCGATGCCTCCATCACACTGAATATTCGAGTCCCAAGAGAACGACAAGTAGAGGAAAAATCCACCAAACAGATCGAAGAAATTTGAGAACACACTCCTGCATGAATATACACTACGGGTAGTTTGAGGAACAACCTTTCATGGGGAGATCAACAGATACCATAACCCATAGACGAAGTAGCAAACATCTATGCGATCTCTTACGATAAAAAGAGGAAAGCCATCGTTCAAAGGACCGCGAAGAGGTGAAGGATCACTTTAGATCAATCCATCATGGTTACCACAGAAGAGAACATAATCATCACTGCAAACGCATGCACATCCGAACTGATCGGCGTAGGAAAATCCCTCTCAGATGCTGCCTAGGATAGATCCAGGAGAGATGAAAAGGAACTAGCCGACACCTGGAAGGAGCGTGAACACCTGCGCCATCTTGTCAAGTACTATAAAGGGGCTACACAGACCACCGCATATCTGAAGGAAGAGTTCAACGGGGTTTATAACGAGTTCAAGAAGGAAAGGCACTTGTTGACCGAGAACATAGTTGAATTCCAGGAGGACACTCTCATGGCAATCGTGACATGCAAAGAGATGGAAAAATGGCACGACAAGGCATAGTTAGTGGTAGAGAGACTCAAATAGATTGAAGCGGTCCAGCAGGGTCGAGAAAAGGAAAATCATGGCATTTGGCTAGTTGGCAAAAGTAGTTTCGACCACATGAAGAAATCCGTCGAATACTGGGCGAAGATGACTCGAGACTCACACTGAGAAATCCAAAAGCAATGGGTCAAGTGCCAAAAACACTGGGGTAAAATTAATAAAGTAATGAAAGATGTCGGTCTCCCTGAATTTGACACTCCTGATGAATTCACTAACCTAAGTGATGTTTTCAAGACACACTCCATATAAGACTCGCTATGGGCCGAAGAGTGTGCAAAAGTCATCGATGTGATGCCAGGGCAAGTGCAACAATTCACAGGTCACCCGATCCAAGCTCGAGCTATGCTGCAACAACTGAACTCCAATTTGGTAAAATACTAGGCACATGCAGTAGACATCAGAGGAGCATATGCTGCCCCTATGGAACAACACAGGTTCCCATGGGCTCAAACATGTGAAAATATGTTTATCAGATGGTCTGAATATGAAAGAAGACACCCTTTTCAAGAGGCATCTCAGGTGGACCGTTAAAAGAAACTATTGGATGATCACTCTACGTGGCAATTTTTGTTTGGCTTAAATTGTATTTAGCTGTTAATTACAGTTGAATTTTAGATTATAAATAGAGACATCGACCGATGAGTAAAGGGTCGATGGTTGTTGTAAGAACTCCCTTTTTTGGCTGTTGATAATTATTTTGAAACTGTTGTGAATTGAGAAGTCCTTATGTACCAAAGACAAGTTATTTTAATCAGATGTATGTGATTGGAGTTGGAGAAGAATTACTTCATTTCATGTTCCATGAATGATGCAGTAAATGAGTAAGAGCAATTAATTATGTTGTCAAGTTATGTGGTGCAATGTCTTGATGTTCTTTTCTTTAATGATGAGGATAAACCATTGTGTTGTTATGTGATGAATGTTATGGTAGATGAATTAATTTTCTTACTATGATCTTGATTACGTATGTGTTTTCTTCTGTTGAATTAATTTTTCTCAGACAGTAGTTGGATGTTCATTTGGTTAATGTATTAGTACTAGGCCATGTGGCATAAGAATCACTGTTTGCATGTGTGAGCAGCGGGTTATCCCAAGCTCAACCTCTTCCCTCTAGTTAAATCCTTTGTCCTGTTATTTGTCAAGTTGGTTTATATTGGCATGCATATCTCATATCATCTCCACCAAGAGAAATACGAAAAAAGAACTGTCCTAACTGAAGGAAGATCCTTCACCAGAAAACACAAAGCCCATCGATAATTTGGCCAGATCACAAGATCTGGAGAACCATTCCACTCCAACAACTGCAAAGTCTAATTGGGCCTCAGTGGTGGGTTTGGTTCCTCCTATTGAATCATGGGATTTAGGCCCCATCAACAGATACCAACTTAGAAATCGATCATGTACAAAACAATTATATTGTATTAATTAATCAAGAACATATTTATACAAGAAGTTTTCCCTCAACAACATAACAAACTCATGAGGGAATCTCTCAACCATGCACACATAAATAGGATCTGATAGTTGGAGAAGATCTCTCACGATTAACTAGATATAGTGAATCCAAATCAATCTCTAATGTAAGCATTAATTATAACAAATGGTTCATCTAATAAGTAGTTAGTTTTTATTATTCAAAGAAAGGGGATGACATGATCAAATTTAATTGCCCCATTTTGGATATGCCTATAAAAGAAAGCTTTTGTTATGTATTAAACTAGTGTTTGAGTTAAAGAAGTATTTTGTTATGCACTCTTTCTTCTATTTACATATAAATTTGGTATGAGACCCCACTTTTGCAACCGCATAAAGGGATCCACTCCCTTCTACATCAGGCTTCCAACACCTTGACAAGGATATGTTCCCTCAATCCTTTAGCATTTTATTTTACTTTTTCAAAGGATAATAGAGTTATGTGGAGAGGCACAACTATGTCTCTCTCTCTCTCTCACACACACACACATTTTAAGAACACACTTCTCATTTTATTCCACAACCTTAATAAGAACTTCATGAATCCTCCCAATAATTCCAATCATGAGGATGCCTCCCTTGCAAAAGCATAAATACAGCTTTTCCAACAGTAATTTTTTATTATTATTTAGAATCAAAATCAACTTCTTCAGGAGCACATTTGGGGGATATGTGATCTGGCTACAAAAATACATGATTTGAAGCTCAATGAGACCATATCTCAACCACCCTTTGGACTATATTACGGCCCTAATTTGATCTTGCCACAATTTTTTGGTGCCTTTGATGGTGATCAAGTCGAGGCTTGGATATGAGCCTTCTATTAATATTTCTAGCTTTATACCACACTTCCAAAAATATACAAAGTCACCTTGGTAGCCTGCCATCTGTAGGTATTTGTTTCCCAATGGTGAGATCAGGTCAAACATACAAGTAGTAATGTGTAATCATTTTTCATATAACCCAATAAGAAGAAGGTTAATTCACCCTCTAGTGCCATCAATAGTTTGGACTAGTTATGCACTCCACTTCGAGAGAGTTTCTACCCAATAGCCTCTGTAGAGGGAATCTAGGCATGCTAGCTTCAACTCCATCATATTTCTAGTCAGATAATTAATTAGTACATTGAGATCTTTTGCAAACTTCGGGTGCAACTCTCTATTTTAGATCCAGAACATGTATTGATAATTAAATTTATTTCTAGTTTACTTCCTTCTCTTCATCATAAAGTTTCTTTAGTGCATAAATCTTCTCTTCGTTATGTTTTCAACATGCTCTAGATATCAAAAATAAGCTAGAGAAATGCTTGGTGCCCTTTCATTCTCCATCTTGGCACCCCTCTATACAACATACCTCTCCCATAGATACACCTTCTCCCATGGTTACCACCTCTCCACCCTTCATTGTTCAACATTGCACATTCCATAAGTCATATTCTTACAACACATCAAACTATCGTGCTTTGCAACACCCTCGCTCTTCCAAGACCTTATTCACTAACCCTAACACACAACTTTCCCCTTTTGACATTGTCATCGATGTGGAAACCCCCTACTGAACCTGATCCAAACTTTGTTTTGATTACACCCACAACCTCTCCCATCCATCCCATGTTCTTTACTTAGATTTTCCAAATTAAAAATCATCTCGCTAAGATCATCATGGAAAATAGTAGCCAAAAAAACTTGGTTTATGTGGCCCTTATCAAATCATTGGTTTTGTCGGTAACTCCCCACCATCACCCATACTGTCTTGGTTGAGTGAATGAAGGTGCTTAGTCCTTTTTTTTGACCTAGCGAAGTAATATCATGTTTATCATTGGCCCTCATTTTCGAGACACCATGCTAAGATGTTAATCCACTAGATTGTGTTTAATTACTACTTAGGATACCTTACTAGCATGAGAACTCTACCACATATGCTTCTCATTTCAA